>JAYJLX010038614.1:0-38824 GCA_036873525.1 Chalinula nematifera
TGTGTGGATCTGTGCATTACTGTGGTTTGTGGTATCATTGCATAGTGTGGTGAGGGTTCGCACTTTAGTGCACTAGTTTGATAATAAGCAATCCCGCATCCACGGATTTACTAGTGAGCTTATTTGTATTTTAATACAGGAGTCATACACAACCAGTATGTCATGACCTAATTTAGAAAATTTAAACTTTATTAAAGATTAATTTTCTTTAATATAAATAATTATATTATACAGTTGACTCCAATATAGTAAAAAGCAGTGATACAGCAGATAAGTATAATAAAAATATATTTTACAGGTAAATTTAAGTTTATACAATCGAAAAATAGTCACATAGTTTAGTGACACTGAACAAAATCATTTGAGAGGCAAAACAGAAATCCAATTTGTGCTATAATTTCAAGTAGTGCCGGCCGGCCATAAAAAGAAATTGCTTTCAGTAATTATTATTCATTAATTTATAAATAGGAGTTTCCAACATTAACAGTGAAAAAAAAAATCAACTACCATATAAGTTATCAGAATCAGTTATGTATAAATCAGTTAGATCTACCAGCCGCATTATAATCATTTCATAATGATCATCTACTTGAGCAACATTTAAATTTAAAACTCTTGCAGAAACAAAGCAGTATTACTATCACGAATACAGCTGGTAGCCATGCATATATAGGCATAGTAAGCAATTCGGGAATTCAGTAGCCATTAACAGTGCGGAGATTATAATTCTTTTCTTCATTTTTTACTGGCTAGCATCAAATCCGCTTTTTTTTTCCCAATTATAGGTGAAATGAGCAAAAAGGTGTACGCCAGCAGGGTGTTTGATGTTTGAAAGGACTGTGGTGTTTTGTATATGTCTATAACACCATACTCCAGTGAGGCACACTGAGAAAATAAACAAAATGACTTCAACAAAAGCTTATAGTATTCACTATATAGCCACTGATGGTAACAGTCATATGTTCCAGTATTATCATTATTAAACACAATTTTATTGCATAATTTTTCATTTTTTTCCATCTTCATATTTCCCAGCATTGCACATAAACCCAAACATGCCGGTTTTTTCACAGATTTCTTGCAAATACAGTTGCCAGCATAAAAGCGTATCCTTCATCGGTAACAGGATATAAACCAGTCTCATATCGCATGTAGCCTAAATGTCAGATTCATAATTATATAATTCTGTGGTGGCAACTTTGTCACTCAATGCAATTTCAGTTGCAATCATCAAACGTGATGAAGTCCTCGGCATTCTAACCAGCCAATGTCACCTGAATCCTCTCATGCTTGCTTCCTTGCAACTGAAGCCAAGTGGTTTGTAATCATCACTCCATACATATCGGTTTGATTTTGTAGACAGCAATCAAAACAGTAGAAATAACTCCAATGGTTTGCAAAGAATACAACAAAAAAAATTAAACACTTAAACCTGGTCCAATTAGAACCACAGCAGCCATTTTTACCTGATGTCTGAAAGTGTTTTTCATCACCTATTGCATAAAATTATTACACATAAATACACTCTAACTACTGCCCTACCATTCACTGACGTGCATGCAGCTCGAGTTTATATGCTAAAAAACCTTAACTTCAATTTCAAAATCATCATAATAATTTAGTACACACCTACACCTTCCTCACCAACCCCTTCCTCAATCAATCTCACCACTCAGTGATCCACCATTATTATAATTAAAATTTCTAAAAAAAAGTCTCCATTCTTTCTCAAACTACATTAGTTATGCTATTAGGCTAAACTGACCAGCATCACTTACCATCACTTTTACTTTTTGAGATTTGAAACGAGTCATTTTAGATCTAAGAGGTTAGGATAGCTACAAATTAGCCACTCCCCCACTATTTAACTGGATCATTCATGACGTAATAATTAATAATAATTATTATGAAGGTCTTTTTATTCAATTTAAAATGGCGGAAATGCTGGAGAAATTAAAATACGAGCTTAATTCGGCTCAGAGCCTGTCCAATAGACTAACAGAGGAAGTAAAAGAGCTAACAAAGGAACTAGCAACCCTGAAGAAAGAGAACCTAACACTGAAGGCAGATAAAGCCAACTCCACCAACCGCATCCCTCCGACCACTGCATCACGCCCAGACTCTACTAACCTCAATACTAACCCAGTAGCCGTCCATCAGGATAACAATGATGATATAGACTCCAAACACAGTGGTCAATCAATATTAGTAATAGCTTGTTAAAACCACACCCACTAATTATGTTAGTTATTAATAATGAATATTACCATTACTCTCTGCTTCTCTGTCTTCCTTATTCTCACAGGATCGACTGACAAAGGATCGTTCGAAGGAAACCAAGAATATCAGAAACTAGATAACTACCAGTTATATTACCACACCCCCTCTGGATATTACTATGAATCAGTATGTCACTACTAAACATATACCCTGCCCATTACCACATCTATATGGATCCACTTACATGTATATTGTTTATTCAATATATATTGTTGCTATAAACACATTGTTTCTGCTCCATAGCCACAAAATTTGGTCGTCTAAAATTTTTGTCAATTCCGCAAAACGAAGGAAAACAATTTTCGCCGTCAAATATTCCATACATGCATGTCAGTTATTAATTCTGGCCTGGAGGAGCATATGTACATGTACATCCCGTATAGACTTTATACCTCCCTTTTATGTATATATATAGTCATACACATATATGTGTGGGCTGATTCTAAACAACTTTGTTTCCAGGTCAGTCAACGGTTTCTCTGTCCGTGTTCCAGTACATATAATAACCAAAATGGCGGCACTGTCACTACATCTGAGGTAGCAGCTGTATCTACTGATATTAGTAAGTATTATGCAAGGGTGTCTCAGGGAGGAGGGGGGGGGGGGGGCATTTTACCTGAAACTTGTGTTGAACGCTGAGAAAGGTTTTAAAAATGCTCAATGTTTTCAGTAGCAAACTATGGAAAAAAATTTAGTGTTCATCAGCACTATAAACTTAAAGCAGACATTTGCTTGACTTCAACCCTTCCCCAACTAGAGCTGAGCGGTTTAAAAATTTTGCAGCCGGTACGGTAGCAATAGGAAACACTACGGTATAACTAAAATGCCTTCAGAGTCGATTTTGAAAAATCTTTTCATACAAGCATTATATTGTTAAACTTTAGATAATGCAAAATTCAGATTAACTTGTTCAACTGTTCATCAAAAGCCATTTTTGAATGGTGGCTTGAAAATTGGCACATGCTTTACCATGTTAAACCTCACGGATATACTTTTAACTGTTAAGTATAATGAGATTCGGTATGCGGTATCAATACATCTGAAACGGTTTTGTACTGTAATATTGCGGTACGATTTAATATTGTTATATTGCACAACTCTACCCCCAACCCCCCTCAGTTATTAAGAAAATGAATTTGCCCCCTCTGAAAAAGATTCCTAAAAAAATCCCTGTATATGTATACTAAAACAATATCCGATTAACTCTCCATCTGTCTCTTGAATAGATAATGACCAAACTCAGACACAGTCAAAGCCTGATTCTCAATCCCAGTCACAGGCTGATTCTCAATCCCAGTCACAGGTTGATTCTCAATCCCAGTCAGAGACTCAAACTCATCAAACCAATCCAGAACTACCTAAGTCTGAATCAGCGAACGAATCCTCATCAGAGCCAAAATCTGAGACCCATTCCTCCCAAACAGAGACTCGTTCCAATTCCAAGCCTAAACTATCCGGCGGAGATATTGCCTCTCAGCTAGCTGCCGTATCAGATAATGCCATGCAACAATATGGCTTCACATACGATGAATCATCAGGATATTACTATGATCAGCGTACTGGACTATATTATGATCAAGTAAGTGTAATTATAAGCTGGTTATTTTATATCCACCCACACACACACACACTTCCATGCTTAATATGAATATTTAATGAGGGGTGTGTTGACTCAATATGAAATCACAGTATACTAATGTGTGTATTCATGTGTTGACTTGAGTAACTAGTAATTTAAACTATCAGGTATATTTAATGATTATTCTTCCCCTCTCCCCACCCTTCCTCCCTCCTCTCTATTAGTCGAATGGGCTATACTACAATTCTCAACAGGGTACCTATTATACCTTTAACACAGAGAGTGGTCAATACAAGGCCTACTATAGTCTTGATCTGGAGGCAGTTGAAGCCGTATCGAAGGTCATCAATAGCTCTAATAACCAACAGGAGGCCACGCCCCATATAGTGGAGAGGGAAACCATGTCCCTGGAGAGTAGAGTGGTTCATGAATCCAAGATGTATCTGGAAATGATACAAGAGTTGGGTCAGTTTATAACATTATAATGATCCATTCAGTATAATTATGATACCAATGATAAGGAATTTACTACAATTGAGCTAATGGTCTTTGGTACATGTACTGTTTCTATTTCCATTAATTGTTATTTATAGCACCAATTTTTACACAATACAACACTTATTATAGGCACTTAAAAACTATTCGTTATTGTACATGTATACAGGAGTATGTATCATTTGTTTGCAGTTCTGTGATGAAAAATTTTCCTCTTATTTTTAAAAGCTATGGACTGCGTACAGCCCTTGAGATTTTTATTTACTGATTTTAGCAAATTTTGGTATGAAATGAATTTCATTGTGAATTGCATGGCTGAACTGGATCCTCGGGTTGCATTTGAACAAAAAAAAATTAGCCATAAATATCCTCATAGAGCCAGAAATCATACCACCATAATTAATTTAATGAGCTTATTTGTTTAATTAGGAATACATATATTGTCTTTATGTAGTCATTTTTATAATTATATTCTTTGCCAATTAGAGGCAGAGTCACCAGTTGAAGAGGGGCAGCTCTCCAATAGTCCACCTCCAGAGAATGAATGGCCACCGTGTGTTAGGATGGTCCCTCGTCAGGATGCCTTCGATGAGGCGACTAATGAATCCGATGCCAGACGGAATATTAGTGTAATAACAGCAGAGGGAGTGGAGATTGGAAGGTAATGTATGTACAATACATGTAATATATTGTATATAAGATTGGTAAGTAGTACCTATACTATAATAATATGTATAAATACTATGCATGCAAGTATAAGGAGGTTAGAAAGTGTTGTTTTGGCCTGTTGTGATTTAGCATCCTTTACTTTTGAATCTTTTTTTTAAAAAATTTCAAGCTACCTATTATATGTAATAATATACGTAATTATAGTAATAATAATAATAATAATGACCATTTTTCGGGGCTTTTATAATTTCCTGAACACAGGTACAGTCATGTATTCCTTGTTGAAGCCTTAAATCAACTGTTGATCAAACATGCTTCTAGGAATGATGATTTCCCTATGATGGTTTATGTGGGTGTAATGTAGGGTGATATACATACATGTATATGTGTGTGGGTATTATATATGCATGTGACTGAACTTATTAATATATTTTATTTTGTTTGAGTGTTTGTGTGTCAATACATCCTTCGATATACAGCTGGTGAGCTCATGGCAGCATGTCAAAGCACACTAGTAGCATTCTTCCATGATTGGTCTTTAGACCATCTTTCCTTCATAAATACAACTAAAGAGAAGCCTGTTGCTGTCCTTAGCCAATGATATAATCCATCAGTTGTGGACCCACACACTTAGATAGGCTTGGAATTGGTAATCAATAGCCTGTACCTCATTACTTTAGCCATGGCTTTATGGTGGGATGGTGTAACCGCTGTTAAAGAGTGTTCGTAATATGATTATATGAATTAGTGGCTTTTCATGGGTTGTTTAGGTTTTATAGATTACATTCTTTTCTTTCCAAGCTGCTTTTACTACTATAGATGAAATAGTTTTCTCACCATTATTGTGTGTTCAGTTGTTGTTGTATGCCCTCAATCCTCTCAGTATATGGGATGGCGAGTAGCCACCCCCAACCATGGGGAGCATTGTCTGAGATACGAGTAATTTCGTTTTCCTTTGTTTCTTTGTCTGTTGTGTAATTGAGTTACATCATTATTGAGTATATTCAGGTATTGTGATGTCTTGTGTTGTGGTCAGAGGTCACTATAGCATGGGGCACACAATTGTATCCTTAACCACACACACATGCACATTGCATATGTACTGTTACTATACTCTATCCTAAAGAACACCATAGGCTATGATATTTGTGAAGCTGTTACATGTCAGCAAGTTTAGTCCGCTAGAGGCATGTTTAAACCACAGATAGAGAGAAGCTTTGAAGTTTGGCCTAGTTTGCCAATATGACAGTAGAGCGTTACGCAAAACCCTTGAATAGAAATTTGATCTATTTCTGTTGTCTTGTCTGTATTAAGATAACAGGAAATATCCAGAAATTTCTGGTGCTTTCAATATTGTAAACTAGACCCCTCAATCGAAAGCTGTTAATCTTCAATCTTGATTAATTCCCCCATCGTTATAACTATATGTAGTATAATTACGTACTATATGTGGTTTACATGTATGTCTTTTTATAGAGATGTTAATGGTCCCCAATCGTTGCGTATCATGAGTCTTCAAGTCAGTAAGCTACACTGTGAGATCAGGTACCTTAGGAGACGGGAAAGCTTTGCTGTCACAGACTTGGGGAGTCAAAACGGGACCTATTTGAACGGAGAGAGAATTAGTGAGGTAAAACACAGTAATACATTGATATAGGTGTAGGTACAATACCATGAGGTGGTATTCATGTGTCTATACAATGTAACTAATGTTAATTGTTTAGAAATTACCATTTCGATTCTTCATATATCTGTGAAGGGTATAATTAAAGAAATAAGTATTTGGTTGATTTCGAAATCCACAATAATTCCATTGCACATATACACACACACACACACACAAAAAATTCCTTTAATTAATTTTTGTACTCATTCAAATTAACTTATTGAAAATCAATAATTTGTTTCTAGTTATTTAATTCAAAACATCCTGTTTATTATAAGACGAAGTATATAAACTAATCATTATTGTATTGTATAATGCTCATTGTTATTGATAACCTCATGTACATGTACGTGTGTTATTGGTATTACCTAATTGACCCTCAAAGGTATATGCTAATAAGGAGTATATGAACTAAAAGAAATGTTCTCGGTTGACATATATTATATAATATTATATAAGGAGCATATGATACCTCAAACGTATCTTAGGTAGTGGGTTGTCGCATTCCTTCATTCGATTCAAGTGCCTTTTAAAGCTGTTTTGAGCCGAACATTCGTGACACTGTGGATAGGGTGTTGACCATATTATCTGGTTGCCGTGATAACTGCTAATCGTTATTTGATTAGTGGTGAGGTTTGTTACTATTGCTTGAGCGTCTGTCGGCCAAAATTATTCATATTTCTGCTATACTCCCTTTTGCCTTGGAAATTTTTCGTCAAAACATGCAACAACGTATCTCGTGTGTATGTATTTAGATGTACATGTTTAAATTAATGCAACTTGATCACTTGGCATTGGCTATTTTTTGTCAAAACATGCAGTAACGTACAGTCTGTACATGTATCTGGTGTGCATGTACTATCTGGTGTCCATGTATTTACATGTTTAAATGCAACTTGATCACTTGGCATTTGCTCATGAGGAAGGAAGATAGACCTTGTCTTACTCACTGGATCTCTATAATTCCATTAATTTTATTTCATTATCTATTGTTTATTTTTGTTGGATCACACGTTCTTTTCTATGTAATTATTCCTTTCATAGTTATTCTGTGGTTTTAAAGGGCATGCAATACACTATGACAACACTAATTGTGGTCATACTAACCCATACATGTTACATGTACATATATGTACATACACATTGCTAGGGTACATGTACTTTTGGTGCTTTATACGAGGTTCTGCAAGTGTGTGGGTTAGTATGGCCATTTGCCAATATCTTATGTGTATGTCTTGTATGTTGCCCACTTCAAACGGTTGTCGTGTCGGGATGCTAATCATCGTGGAAGTTAGCGAAGGAATAACTGAGGAAGAAGACAATGAACATCAAGAACTCCGCTAATAACAAAACAGTGCATGCACGTAATTGTGTGGTAGTGGGCAGCAGAAGAAGTATTAGTGATTTTGGTGGTTTTACCATGGCTTTTGCCTTGCGGCAATACGCTCGAGTGATAAAATAATAATTTCAATGTTTGGTATGATGATAATCCATTTTTAGGTTTAGGTGTAAAAGGGAATAGAAATTTGAATCACTTTCGTTCGTTTATTTACATATTTTCATAGGAAGTAACACTAATTTTGGATGGGCTTTGAAATAACAGTAAATTAAAGGGAATTAACTAGTGTTAAGGGACAGCTAGTCCATCCACTTGGGGATAGCGTAGTCCAGTTCCACTCTCTCATGGTCATTAGCCTTGTATAGTAGCCAAACCTTAACTGAATTACATCATCATTTACATTTACAGTGTTTATGAAATAAGGAGGTCTGTTTATAATTAATTGCCAAGGGATATTACAGGGTAGTGTCACTGCCGGCACGTTTCCTTTGGAGATGATGGAATGATTCCAGTTTTGACTGCCAATTCGCATGGCCACTATGGGAAGTTTAATAATTATTTTGCAGACTTGTATATAGAGAGCAAAATTAATGTACAATGTACATAATTATGTACAAACTATGGCTAATACCCAATCTTCATACATGTACACCTTGTACATGATATACTGTACATGTACATGTACATACATATTCCATTTTTAAGTGGAAAACTTTAGTCTATTCTGAATAATTTCTTCTAATTTTTTTAAAAACACTACACGTATGTATACATGTATATGTATGTATACATGTACTGTGTATGTTTATGGTACACTGCAAAGTGAATTTGAATATCATTTTCTGATTTCCCTTCAGGCAAAGGAGAAGAGCAAACCCCATTTATTGCTCCATAGAGACGTCTTAACGATAGGGTCCACTCCTTTCCTGTTACACATACACCACGGGCTGGCCAGCTGCCCTGATTGTGCACAAATAGGAATGTTCCGTGCTCCGTCTGATGCCACTACTATCAGTAGTGAACCGGTTTATAACGAATCGCTTGAGGATCAACGACGGAAAGAGTTGAATAAGATCAAGAAGAAATACGGACTGAGGGTAAGAGAATTCAAAGGAAAGCCCCTTAATTAATAAAAGCTTAATAAATTGACGAGTAATGTTGTGTGCAGTGCTTTAAAGAAGTAGTCAAGAATAAAAGTGGGTTTACAATACTGGTTAATCTATTGAGGCTAGATTTAACAATGGAACAAAGTAGGAATTTATTCTGCTGTCAATGTAACATCTGGCTAAGATAGACAACATTGGTTTTTTGAATGCAAAGAAGGTCCAAGAGAGGAAAGGGGAGGGGGAGGGGGGAGAGGGAAGGGGAAGGGGAAGGGGAGGGGAAGGGGAGGGGGAGGGGAAGGGTGTACATGTACATACATATGCTGTAATAGGGAGATACAATCATGATTCAGGGTACGTATATTATCACATGCATTGCTCCTGCTAAACGTAAACGTTTTAATTTATGTTTATATGACATATAAACCCCTGTCGTTTTTATTCTATTATTTGTATGTAAACGTTTTGATTTATGTTTCAAAATATAGATGGAGAACAAAAAAAAATTTTTTTCAAGAAATTAAATCACTACACGATGATACTATTATTTAAGTAGATTATAATGAGTGTGCTGCTATTGGTATTTGGTTTAATTTGCTTCTTAGAATAATTGATTCAAATGTACGAATCGAATACCACCGTAGATTGTAGTGACTGTACTATTATTTAACGCATGATTTACTGAATTCCAACCCCATTATCTGCCATTTGTTATCAATTAATGTCTAATTAATGTGTAATTGTTGTAGCCATAGTTGCTTTCGTTGTGATATCAGCACACGGTAATGTAAGCTATTCTGATAGTTCCATGAAGTGTTGTTAGTCCAGTCCACCATGATAATAATTTTGAAATATTTGACTAATTAGCTCAGTACTCAACCATTCAACCCTTCTGGACTCTAAACAATAGCCTGTAGCATTAGAATGGAGATAAAGAGAAAGGGAGAGGGGGAGGGAGAGAGGGGGGAAGGGGGGGGGGGGGGGGGGGAGAAGGGAGAGGGTGGGTAGGGTGGGGTGTGTTAAATATTATAATAATATAAGGGTAAGGTCACCTATTATAATTAATTGATTATGTTTCCGTTGTATTGTTTTCTAATAAAACCATATCCGTATATAGTTCAATAGCTCCACTGAACTGGTATTATATCATTATTATTATTATTATTATTATTATTATTTTTTTTTTTTTTTTTTTTGTTTTTTATTATTATTATTATTATTATTATTATTATTAGAATACAGAAACAAGTGATAAATGGAGTGATAAATAAGGCTGAGTATTATCATTATTATTATTATTATTATTGGCAGCACAGTATGTATAGTACCTTTGACAGTAGGTCCTGTGTATGCATAGTCCAGTGAATACAGTGTAGGTACAATAATAATACACTGACACTGGCTGCTTTAATTGCCCATTAGCCAATATTTACCCTATTATTTCACTACTAGTAAGTCACATGGTTCGATGTGTGCATGTGTATGTGTATAGACTTCCTATTTAGCTTCGGGGGATACGTACTCTACATACCGTTCTTTGCTTCCCCCGATACTCCCATGCCTCATTAACCCACTTAACATAGTGTGAAGGAATTCTAGCAATGTTTTTTTAACGGGTAAACATGTACAAGCAACATTTATTTTAACAACAATTGAATCAATTAATTAATCAATTTGTACGTGTTATGTCACTGTCGAAATTATTATACAATCAAATATGGACAAGTATTTAATCCACTCTTCCTATTTCATTCTCCTACCTCCCCCCCCCCTTCTCTCTATCTACATTCTCTCTTAGACCAAGGACACCTATAACGAAAAGCCGTATCAGTTGCCTGATCAGTATACTGATAAATCTGCCGAAAGGTTAGTCCTATTTGAATGTGCTACATACGTTTATCACTGTGTTATACTATGTGTCGTATGTCGGTTTTTCTAGGAGATTAACAGTTGGAAGTGAATTGCCTGAATCAGCTATTAGGGATGATCTTCCTTCATCTACAACAAGGTATAGTGCCACGCCCACACACGTCACGTCCACATTCATTATTTAATTAGTGGGACGGTGTGCCTTTGCCTTGTTTGCAATGCAATTGAAATATTTTAAATATTCGTTTACTGTGTTGCTAATGGTTACACTTCGTTTGATACTATGAATTTCCTGATTTGTACAAACACTGATTGTGTATTGGATTACCTAGTATGTTGATCATGGACTGTATATAGTATTGGCCCATCAAAGCCTTTGAATATATGCGTAGGATATGTGAGTTTTATGTAGATTGACTATACATTAAAGTAGTAGTTATATTAGTATATACTGTATGAATGAGATAGAAAAAAATGTAGTTATATAGTACAAAAAAATTTGAAGCCCTGGAGCCATAGATCCTTTCTGTAGTAATTGTTTCAAGTAAACTATTTTTTTGTATTTGTAACAAAGAAGCAAACGTACAGGACAACCAACATGTCCTCTCTCTGCTAAGCCCATGCTTTGAGAGATATCAATATTCTATTTAATGCTCATGTGTGGTTGATGTGGTTAGTGGCTGCCAGCCTGCGGCAGTACTGTGCCATTTTTCAAATATATTTGGTTATTGTATGCACGAGTTCACTGTGGAAATTACTCAATTAGAGCATTTCTGAATTTGGTAGATTCTGATAAATGTTTATTTATCCACATCTTAATTTAATTTGCGTTAAGCTCGTGGCCACACATTACACACAGTGCCTCTTCACTACACGTAGCAACTTGACCATCCACCAGCATATTATGTATTTCTGTACGCATATTTCTTAAAGTAACTGTTTCGTTTGCTAATTGAATTCAAATTTGCCCGAACGTCATCTTTCTGTGTTATTTATTTTGTTGATCAGTAACATAGAGTGTACTGTAAGCCACTAGTATGAGCCTGTATTGAATTCTTTAGTTGGCCTGTTATTACAACTACATGAAGGTATGTCTAACTCCTACCTTTAACCTCCTTTACTGATCAGCTGTTACCGTATTGTTGTTATTAAAGTATATTTAAGCACACCTCATTGACTGTATATACGTACACGTCCCTCTAGTATCGATCATTATCCTTACTACTCCACTGGTCCGGTCAGTTTATGCTGCCATTATAGATGTGACTTGATGGTTTGTGTATTTGTGAAGGAGAACTTGATCCCATGCTCCTACTCATCTAAGTGCATTTCGAAATTATTACTCAATTCATTTGCACTTTGCATTTTTTACAACGTAGCTGCGTTTTCATGCATGTACATGTACTTTATGTGCATGTACATGTATATAGGGGTCATTAGTATTTATGTACATGTACTGTATTTACATGTACAGGTACATATATGACTCACTACATGTACTGCATCTATACTGTATGCACATGTACAGGGGTCATTGGTTTTTACTGAGCTTATTTTAGTGAGTAGTCAATGGTTTGTGAAGCCATCAATAGATTACGTGTTTCTCTAGTCATTACCCGGAATTCCTATATGAATGAATTCAAAGGATAACGCTCTTTGTCGGGCCCGGGGGATGGGGTTCGGGTTCGGGAAAGAATTTCTCGAAGACGCAAGAGAATGGGTATTGTATTTTGTGTTTTCCTGTCATCGGTTTGTGTTGTTTGTTCTCCAGGAATTGGTAATTCAATTATCCCACTCAGGTTGTTAATCATGTTGTTTGGGGCAGGAAAAAACAGACCTAGCTTGTGTTGTTTTACTATTAACTCGCACCAATTAGAAGCCACGTTTTGGTAGTATATCTGTTGTATTGTATTGAAAGGTTTTAAAGTGTAGCGCAGGTAACTAACTGTCAATTCCATCCAATGTGAAAAATTGGAGGGGTCATTCCGATATCTTTTGATGTATTTAACAGAATTAGTCTGGGCCACAATGCCAGAAAGAGAGATGGAGCCCAAGGGGTGTTTATGTACGGAGAGAGGGTAATTCCAGATTGTTATACTGGCAGGCACAGCTGTTGTGGCTGGGAGGGGGTGGTGGGGATGTGTGTGAGTGGTACTTTAAACAATTCTAATGATTCATTAAATGGAAAGGGACCTTAAAGTTATTATGGTTTAGCCATGGTCTATACTGCCTACCTTTCACATGTAATTTAATGTGTAACGGCAACGTACCATACACTTGGCAACTTCCAAGTAACAGTTGTAAGGAACGACAGTTGCAAGCGATGATATTACCTGAAGATTATGTGGTATATGGTACACATTGCTTGGAATTTAGTTGCCTACAGTGTGTTGTTTCAAAGAGCCCCTACTTCTATACCAGATAATAAAGTTGCTTGCAATCATTACCTGCAATACAATTGTTACCTCCAGTATAGTAGCCCTAACTATATCATTAGTTTAGATCGATTAATATTAAATAATTAATTAACTGATCGTAATGTAATACCAGTATCATCAAATTTTTTTTTTAGTATAATTTGTATATGGCTTTGATTGGTCATTACTAGCACATTACGAGTGCGTCTTCCCTTCATGTGTTATTTTTAAGGTTCCTTTATTTCATTTTTACGCTATAATTTGTAGTTTCACGTGCCATTCTTTCAACTCTTGATTGAATTATCCAATTATTGAATTCCTTGGGTTCTTTAACTCATTCAGAAAACCTTGCAATTTTTACTATAATCTCGTCCCCAATGGGTTTCAGCACATTATCCTTTTGTCCTCTAATTACCACAAGGTTACTACTACGCGTACACGCTCCCTTCCGTTTGTCCTTTATTGTATGTGTTCCCACCATATTATTATTATTGCGATTATAACATAATGGATTATTTTTAGATCATTAATTGTTACTCATAATCCACTCTCCGTGCTAACAAATTGTATGTAGTGTTCTTCAGTTGTTATTATTAGAGTTTTCCCCTATCCCATTGGCTTCCCCTCATCCTTGACTGTACTCCCAATCAATTGGCGTCTTATATAATCACTTAACGTTTCCTTTTCGTCCACTAATTTTCGTGGTATAAATTCTATGATGTATATCAAAGGAAGGACCCAATTATAGTATGTGACCCTGTTGGGCTAATGTTGTATTGGGGCACAACTATTTAATGTGTTTAACTACCATCAAATACTAACATCAAAGTAATGGCTGTTAATTGGTTCAAAAAGAAGTCTCGCTTAGCTTTTGATGAATCCATTATTGTCACTCATGTAGATGTTATGCTAAACAATAGATAAAGTAGACAGATTTATTAGACATTAAGTCACGTATTCCCTCCCCCCTCCTTCTCTCCCTTTTCTTGCTATGTTATGTAATATGTGTTCATTGCAACTACCTATATACACTGTGGATGGTTATCGCTTTACTTTGTATCCATTAGTATCAAGTTACCATAGTATTTATTGCACTCTATATAAGGTCACTATCGGACCTTTGGGTGTGTTACATTTTGTGGGTGAATTCCAACTCTGCTTTAATTCAACAAAGTTAATGTAATTTACCACATGTATAGATCGTAACTCGTTAAAGTAAGTTTTATTTAATACGAAGATATCAATTATCATTGTTTGCGTATCGCTTTCAATACTAGGCAAGCACTGTTACGATACGTGATTCATTTATGAGGAACAAACACTCGTAAAAGGTCACAGGCATGTTCGATCGATTTCTCTCGAACCATAATTGGGTTGCTTGTTGTGGTGATATCTGGTACATGATCGTTCATGATCAATTTCACGTTTTCTGGTGTTTGTTTATTTGCCTTACTTTAGGCAAATACACGCTGTAAATATTGTCATGGATAGCGTATCCTATGATTAATGTCAATACACTCTATCTTTTTTTTTTTCATTTATTCTTTTGTCAAAGTTTTTAGCTTATTTGTATGCCATATTGCTTTCCAGTCGTACAATGGGATTTCCTGGTTGATTTATTACATGATTTCCAAAGCTTATAGTTAAAGTATTGTATTGTATACATTCTACACTTGCCAATTTTATTGTCAGGTATTTTCCATCTGTTGTTTCCTTATTCAATCAGCTAAAGCAAAACATGTCAATTTAATCTTTGTTTCATTAGCCATTGTTTATCAACAAACCCCTGTAACCCTTTCCATCCTTCAGCTCTCATGCACTCCACATGTCTTTCAAACCACTGTATCATGCTTTGGTCATAGAGAAATACCCCTTAGACTTTTCCTTAAAGTCTTAAGCGAAGTTACAAGAAAAAGAATTTGTTTACGAGCCATACCACAAAAAGGAGGAAAGCAAATGAGCTTTCTTAAACTACAATACATTTTTAGTACATGTACTGTACACTGTACATACATGTACATGTATATTATTCAATATTGTCAGTATTATACTGTACATGTACCATACAACTAGTGTATAAGTTTATACCAGCTGGTCAACTTAGGGAAGCAGAGCTTATATTCCCTCCTGATGCCATACATGCTCTGGATCAACACACACTTGGATGGAATATTAAAATACTTCATATGTTTTCACTTTGTATAATCCAAGTTTGTCTCTTGTGATCTTATTTTGGATCAAAAAAGGTGATAAATGGCTGAAAGTCTTTGTGCCAGTGGTCCCCAGAGTATGTCTGTGTAAAATGATACCGTAAAAATAACTTTAAACCAAACTCACTTTTTTGTTACGGTTTGCGGTCTTTTTTTTCTGTAGGGCGATCTCAGACGATAACAAAGGCAAGCAGATGTTAAAGCAGTTAGGCTGGCAGGAGGGCAAAGGTCTTGGTCGTGACAACTCTGGAATACAAGAACCTGTTAGTAGTGGTTGTATTACTGTATCTATGTATCTATGGATTATATGCCATCCCATACCCAATCATACCCTCTCATCTTTACTTGTGACCAACAGAATAGCTTTATCGTTACACAGTTACATTACACCATACACTGGGACAGTGGGACTTGCTTCCCTCATGAAAAAAAAAAACTCCAGGGGCTTCATTAACTGAATGACTAAGTACGTCGTGTCTGATAACAATGGGGTCGATCCCACCATATATTGTGTATATAATATACTGGTTGATATAATCGTTCATTGAAAAGATCATGAGGGCTACTGCTGGGTAGTGTACTAACTGATGTAGACTGGACGCGTCTCGTTATAGATAGGTTTCCCTAATACGGAAGTTGTACTGTTTGTAATGTGTAAGTTATCTGTATTCATCTACGTACACTGACATCATCATCGATCATTATTTTACTTTATAATTAATATAATATATACATGGATATAAGCATAGGTACTATACATGTACGACACATATACACTATATAGGCACATGGGTACAGTATACACGTACATATGCATACATAATACATGTACATGTACATACATACATGTGTATTTTGACAAGTGAATACTCATAATGCGAGTTTTGTAATAAGTTATTGTTTCAGTAGTTGGTGCAGGTTTGGAAATGATTAAAATATTAAGTCAATCCTGTGGCTTAAAATACAGTTAAGAATGACATGCATGGTTGGCCATGCATGTCACTTATATAATAGGGTTTTATTGCAGAGTGTAGTAAAAGCAATGTGTTAATTCAATAATAAAAACCAGTAAAAAATAGTGAACGGTATAATCATTAGTAGGTCTCTTTCCGTCATCATATTTGCATAGTACCAAGTGTCATGTGAAATAAGGATACGTTTCCATGGAGATTGATAACATATATTTATTCATTTTGACCCGTAAATTGGATCGTTGGTACATGTACACATGTATAAGTATACTCTATAATTCATCATTTAATGTCATAACCTGTTTCAAGCCTATTTCAAGTTCACACTCTTTTCAACAGATGTTAGATAATTGCATGTGGTTTGAGTGATTTTAGCCTATATGTACATGTATACATGTATGTACAGTAGTATTATTAAGTGTGTACTGGTTTTAATAGAGCATCAGGTTACTTGGCAATCAAGGCCACTTTGTTGTAGTAAAACATACAAGGTAATTATGATTATATTATAGTGTCATTAAAATAGCTTAATTTTTTCCAAATGGTTTTTGGATTTTTTTTTTTTTTTCAGTTCAGTGGATTCCTATCTCCTATAGTGTTGTATTGTTTTTGTTTGTTTGTTTCTGTTTGTTTTGTTTTGTTAAATCATTTGTTTATACTGTATCTACTTAAGGTTCCAATTGTAACTAATTCAGGTGATGGAATAAGTGAATGAGGAAATCAACTTCCACCATTACTTCCCAACCCCACCCATATTTTGAAGTGGTTACTCTCCCCTAATTCTCCTTCGTTTCGTTCTGTCCCTTTCCTTCCCTTCTGTTCTTCCCCGTCCCCTCCCTTCCACCCCTTCTCTCTCCTCTATTTGCCCCCTCCTTCCTCTTTTGTCTCTATTGTGTTAAAGCAGTCCTTATTACACCCATATTATGTACTTCCATGAATTTTAACCCACTGTTTCACTAAAATTTTAACCACTTACACGTAAAGTATATCTCTAAAAGCCTATACTATATAGTAAATGGCTTAACTTTATGGTCAGCCCACGCAGCGGCTTCTGTAGCCAATTTTCTGCTTAGTTTTTTCCACTCAATGAGGTATGGCTAATCACATACCTATTATAGCCTGATTGGTTTGGTTTATGGTTGTTAGCGGGTCCCACACTGTCATGTGATATACATTCTAGCTATCGCGATTCCTAATGGTATCGGTATATGGTAGAGAGAATGTGTAGGATTGCAATTGGCAATTATGGTTAATTTGTGAGTGTTTTGTTGTGTGTTAATATACTGTAGATACATGTGTAATATACCTAGCACATACTGGCTTTATACTATACGATTTGGTACTGATAAACATGGCACTGAGCTCACTGCTGTTAGTATTGGTGGTTGTTTGACTCTCTGCAATGTGGCTATTCAAGCAGGTCAAGTTACAGAGAATAGAACAATATTGCATATATTATGTTATTCAGGAATCATGCACTGGTATTCGAGACACTGCCTGGCACTTTATCAATTAATTGCTACACTGATTGCATATAGTCTCACCTTCGTGTGAACTTCCCATGGAAGCCTGAAACGTACTATAGCATACAGCACTTATTCAAAGTACTATGTAGATGTGGGTTAATTACATGTATACTGGTATGTAATCATGCATTGTTGTTGCATGCATATATTAGTCTGTAATTGAAATTACATAATGCTAGCTTAGACACTGAGCAGTCACCGTTGGGCGATGATACTCCATGCATACACGCTTGGATGACTGCCTGTTATACATGTAATCTGGTCCACACTATTGCCGGCCCGGGCTAGCATGCATACTACATGTTACTGTATCACTCGTGGATGCCGGCTGGGACCCTCAGTAAGTACATGACATGTATAGCTTATAGCGTGCTGGCTGGCTGCGTGGGATGTGATGACAGCATGTGAATTGGAATGCAGACTAGTGATGACGTCATGCATCATTAAACGAACTTTAAACCTTGTTTGGAGTGTTAGCTAATTCAATTACTCTAATTTGTTGCCATGGATACTGGATTTGTGTAGTTTGTATGTAGAGTACCCGCTAAAACAGAGTGCTACTGTACTGGCTTCATTAATTATTATAATCATTGACCAGTCAAACTACATACTGTGCAACAACTAATTCAGCCATGTTTTATAGCTATCATTGGTGTAGACAGATCATATGATAGGGCAGTAATGGTCATGTTAGCTGATTTAATGTTAATTAAGTAATAGTATGTTGTTAGTTACAGTGGGCTGGCCCAGGGTTCTTAATTTTGCTTTTATTTTTTGTATACCCGGCCCTCAAAATTTACATGTATTATATAGCATAAACGCTTCCACTATTATGTTGCCATGTTTATGTGCTAAATAATGAAAAAGATGTAATCCAAGAAGATTGAAACTTGTGCTCATCCAAGGGAATTTTTGTATGGCTAATTTCATAAAACTCTGAGGCAGAGCCCTCCAAATTACATATGCTGCCACGTAATAAATTATGTACTATAGTGATATGTGCCTTGAGCATGAATACTTTGGCTGTACAGTACGAACATAGCGTTGCAGTGTCCATACATAGTCCAATGAAGTAAGGAATGTTGATAAAGAATGCTGTTAAATGAGACCCCGCGCACCGTTTACGAACAAGCATCCAATAATGCATAGAATTTATGTGATACATTTTCACATGTTTTAATGTGTGCGTTAAATATAATTATAGTACATAATCAACACACACACACACACATACAAACACAGCAATCATAACTATAACATGGTTTGTGAGTATACACGTATGTGTGTGTGTGTGTAAGAGTGCAGCTGCATGTTTTTGCAATCTGCTACTGCTGCAGGCTATGGTTAATTAATTGCTATTATAGAGTCATCCAAATTCACATGACACTGGGATATAGTGATTACTGCACATGCATGCTCTTAAACAACTGTTCATTTAGTTTATAAAAATTGTATGTTTATATAGGTGACTGCTGTTGTGAGAGGGGAGAGATCAGGGTTGGGGTTCGGAGGTACTGCACATGTGGGATCTACTCGGAGTCTAGATTCTTCTGCTGTTAGGAACCAGAGGCTGGAGTCGCATGGTAAAATGGTACAGCATTACCAACAAGTTATTGATAGAGAAGCGAAACGGAAGAAAACTGAATGAGTTTATAGTTATTGTAATCTTTTACAATTATATTGTAATCAGTAATGACCAACTTTTTTACAAAAAAATAACTAAACACAGTAATTTAAGACTTTTTCATTGTACCTACCAGCATTGATCTCTGCTACCAAAATATAACTTTTGTTTCAAGACAATTTTCCTACTGAGCTGCAAACTTCATCTGTTAAGCTAGTTTTTGTCACCCACATCACACTTTACATGCTTCAACTGAGCTGTGGTATTGATCGGTATCAGAGTTATATTTTTCTGTGCATGTGAATCACATGCATGGCTCTCTAGCCTAGTGTTGCCAGGCAACTCAATGCATGATTGCATGTGTTATATGTACTATTCATTATATACATTACTATACACTATTGATGCCTACATCTGGATGGCATTTAATATAACTATTCTTAATAACTACTAGCATTTTTTGAATATAAAGCAAGGATTGAAGCGAGTGTTGAACCAGACAGCTAGCAATAAGCAAAGCAAGTAATCATCAAGTGATATCCCAAACTAAGCTAGATAGAACAACCTGAATAAATCATGAAGATGATGATAAGTCATTTCAATGCAACAGCAGTATGGAAGTTGCTGGCAATCATCGGTATTGCAAGCATCAGTAGCAAAGCTACTGCCAATATTGAGGGTGGAAATCCTGATATCTCCTGTGACTTCAAAGTGGCTCAGCCCAATACTGATAGATCTGATGCCACCGTTAGACTGGAGTTATGGCAGGGAAATGATATCAAGAGGTGTTACGAGGAAGATCAAACTTACACATGTAAGTATACCATGCATGCATGCCTGCAATACATAATAATGATAAGTAACTAATATGCTTCTGAACATTGTAATCATGTATATACTGTTTTATTAAAGACAGTATGAATGCATGAGAATATCTATAACTGTCATTATTATTCTTATGTCTGTATAATATACACAGTGAAGATCATTGTCGTCAGTAAAGATCCAAACAAAGATATCTCTGGTATATTGATTGCTCCCAACAAAGGGAAGCTAGATACACTGGATGGAGACATTTATGAGCAGAGCAAGTATCTTTATCATCCTTGTAATAATGACGCAAACAGCATTGGCCACACGTGAGTAAACAATATTTAACACTATAAATGATGGTGAATTAATTATATATTTTGTTCATTTTAGTAGACCACTGTATCTTAAAGAAATCAAACTCAAATACACAACAAAATCTAAGAAACAACTATCCTTATTCTTCAAGTATGTAACTCATTACTTTATATTATGCAATATATTAACCCTCTTTATTATTTTAGGACGAGTGTGGTATTTGAATATAGAGACCATATGACGGTAACTGAACCAACCGATGATAACTCGTTCCCAAGGTGCGAGACAGCTCCAACTCCCACCCCCACGACCCCTCCTCCCACCATCGTACCCTCCCCCACTCCCTCGCCATCGCCAGAACTCCCAACTGAACCGGTACCAGTTCCGTTTTATAATAAAACAGAAATACCTCCACCAGCCTGTCCTACTGCTGAGCAAAAAGGTGCGTACTTTAAACTACAAATATCAGTACTCATTTTACACCATTTCTTTTATTATACAGAGAATGTTTGTATAGCAGAAAGACAAGTCAACAGAGTACACGATTATAGGCCCCTCATTAAAGATGGTGTCGAGTATAAATGTGTTAGTGTGTCTACGCTTCGTTTCTTCACCTGCGGAGGGTGTGACGTAACCTCGAGCACTACCAGTACCTGTACTGGCCCTGATTGTACCAGTACACAGTATTCGTGTGAGCCTAAGATTGGGTCAGGCACTCGACTCTATAGTTGCGAGGATGACCAAGGGAACCAAATTACGCACAAGTTCAGGAATCTTACCATTCAAAAAGGTTGTACATGTTGTCCAACAACACAGCAGCCACATGAAGCTGTAGTGGCTCGTACAAGATAATTTGTGGTGCGGAAATTATATTTGTTATTCACTTTTATGTTTCAACTTTGTTACTTATATATCAGGGATGAATTGGCAATATGTGACAATTATAGGCACAATAAGCATTTTATAATTGTATACACTCACATTTTAATTGGCATAAATTATAATTTTTTTTTTTGATATTTTTTTTGATTGTATAATTTTTTTTGTGTTATTTTAACCAACCTTACACTTCAATTTTAGCAATTTTTCATTTTAATTTATTTATTTCACCATAATTATCATAAGCTGTATCATATACCCATTACCACTATTACTCATGCAATCAATATACCATTATTATCAGTTATTATTCACAATATATGCACAATAGACGAAATTAACAACTTTGCATTTACAGTATCACTACAATTTTTTTCAAAAATAATTATTTTTCTCAAAAATATAATAATTCAATCAGTTAAACGAATAAAAACTGTTGGCGATTGAATCGGTGTGAAATTTAATGTACTGTATGTACAGCATGTGTCATATACATCTTCATACAAATAAGAATAAAAAATAGATCACATACTGTATATATACATACAAACAGTATTTGGTATGTTAGAGACTGTATCACGATGAATTCACATGTGCTTTAAATTACAACAATACAATGATCAAAGTGCTGTATAAACCATTATAATTTCAATACTATAATTATTATTAGTAATTATCAGTGTCTGAATCAGAAGAGTCTTCGCCATACGAAACAAGGGAGAGAACTTTGCGTTGTTTGGGAGAAGGAGCCAGTGATGACTTGCTGTGAGTAATCACATTTTCTGAATTACGCTTTTTTTCTAAAATGAAAAAAAAAAAGGATAAAACAAAATCCTAAAAAAAAAAACATCATACGTGGAAGGAAGCACTTGTACAGAATAATTCATTTTGTAGTAAAAATAATTAACAGAAGCCAACAAATATCCCTATATGCTTGTGAAGTTCATTCACAGCTAACTGTACAAATAAAGGACACAAACCATGCATACATGTTAAGTCTATCAAACACAATAAAATTATTAAAGTTTATATTAATTGATATACAACAAACAATCATTGTTATCATTGTTGTTGTTTTTCTCAGGAATTATTTTAATTATACTATTACTACAGACATGGCTACTCGCCCGGCTATCAACCTCTATGTTTGGCCGAGACAATCATCATCAACACCGTATATACACAGAGAGTACACAAAAGCAAAAAATAAGTTTACAAATAACAAAACCATTACACAAGCCACAACAAGATGTACTATAAAGTGGGAGGACCACTCAACTCAATACTATCATTATAACTAGGGGAAGGACGACTAATAAATACAAAAAACAATTTTACAAAAAAAAATCATGAGTAATTACAAACGATAATGGCATACATGTAAAAGCAAGAAGTGTATAATAGTTGTATAAATGAACAGTGAACAATCCCCGTGTGTGCATGTGTATAAACATTACTGAACACTGAATAAACATTACATTATTACAAAACTATAGAGTTACTTCATCACTTGACCAGCCTGATGAAATAGATCGCTAATAAACCATTATCTATTGCTGCATGTATATACATACGAGGGTCGTATCTATAGTTGGGATAAGTACCTCAGTTTGGCACAGGTTACATGGCCGTTTGGCACATACAAACACAACTGTATACGAATTAACATAAGTAACAGGAAAGAGGAAGTCTGAAATAAATTTTGTTTGAAAAATTAGCGACATAATAAAATAATAAATGACAATTAAGTTGATCCCCTCAAGGCTACAAGGCAAATAGCTAGTATTTGTGAGACAATTGCTGGCAATATTGGCACTGTTGTGACACAGCACATGATGTGTGGGTATAATCCTGTTTTTAGAACATAACGATTTAATTAATGCTGGGTAAACAAATCGCAATGGGACAGCTTTGTTAGCATGGATGCCCAATACATCTGTGATAATATCTCCAGCCAAAGTCCCACAGCAATTTGATCAATGAAGCGTAATATACATGATTCATCAGAATCAAAAAAAAAAAAACATGACCGAAAAAAATAACACCTGTTATACACGCAATACCATATATGGCATGGGAGATACGGTGAGGGGAGGGGAACAAAAGAAACAAACAAACAGAAGATTAAGCAATAAAAAATAAGTCTAGACAGCCAAATACGGCTCATAATATATATTACCGACTGATAGAAGCTCACAGGTGAACAGCAAGGTCAACCACACTACACACAAGGGACCAATGGATCAGCTGCAAATATGGATGATATATACCAGACCCCATATAAGGCAATTACTGACCGAAAGTGTTGTATGTTTACTAACTATTGTTAGTGACGTCGGACATGACCTCGAAATACTATACTGATTTCATTGTACAAGTGTTTTAGGTTAGTTTAGGTCTTGCATGCTGATAATCAATATGATTACAGTAAAAATTAAAAAAGATCTTACAATGGTTCATATTTCTGTTAGAAAAATGGCAAACGGTTAACATTTCTACCATTTATTCACACTTCACAAATGTATTTACTTTAAACACTAGCTAATTATTGCTAATTACAAATAAACGAAGTTGTCATGGCAACAGGCATTCAGCACATATACAATCATTTACATGTATAGTTTAAATGAATTATTAATACATACATGTACATGTAGATACATGTACATGTACACAAACCCACTAATGTTATACATATTAGGACAATGTTTTCAAGGTACATAAATGTACATGTATACGTTTATCTGAGGAATTAAACACTACACCTAATTAAACAATAAAGCAAATTACAAAGAAAATCATCCAAGCTTATGCAGGCCTGGAAGAAAAAAAGTAACTTATACAATTTTGCTAGACAGGGTGGGCAGACAGACAACCAGTAGCGTCAGTTTAATACATTATTATGGAAATTATGACAATTATTTCACTATATAGAAAATTGAATAACATCTGTAAAAACGTGGCTTCCAAAGTAATTTACATGGCAGTCAATAGAGTCTATTTAGTCATGTCGACCATCTCATGGTTTATAATCATTTCATGGTTTATAATTGTGCAGGTGCACATAAACAAGTCACGCAAGACTTTGTTAGTAAACCATGGCAGACATGCGGAGAGACAGTTGGGTTAGGTTGACATAGCAACAGTTGCTTAACACTTGACTGGAGTATTTGGCAGAGGGTAATAGAATCAGTATTAACGTGAACCCAGCTAGCAACATCCAATAGAAGGGGATCAACGTTACAAAAACAAATACCAAATTCACAAAAAACAGAGTTAACTATCGGCTATAATATATGATAAGGGTTACAGAATCCATTACTCAAACATACACTACGCAAACACCATTACACAATTAGTATATGCATTGCATAAACGTAAATGCAAATAAAAACACAACATGTATACGTACATGTATATCCACAACAAACATAAATACATGCGTACACACCCACAACAAATACAGTGTGAAGCATGCTTTATGGTGATTTCTGCTGCATCTATACACGTCAGTAGTGGATATCAGTCTCTTTTTGGTACCTGCCTCGAATAGCGGCTGAAAGAATTCATTAAAACTACAAAGATAACTTGTGCCCTTTAAACTGATACAACCAATCAATCAATCAATCCACTGTTAAAGACTACCCTCCGCAAATACGGCTGTGTGGGAGTTCAAACATGAGACCAACACACTGACAACCAGAAAACCACATCCATGATTAGCATGCAGACAATGAGACGGCAGTTGAGCAATACTTTAAACATAATACAGTACATAGAGTACTGTGTGTGCATGATATACATGCATAGTGATACACTGTTATTGCTTCTAATGTATATGTATAGTATGTTATACAGTACAGTGTTCATACGTGACTGTAATACAAGTAGTACATGTACACTCAATCAGCTCAAGAATATTATTACCAACAATTGGATGCACTATCAGGCTTACAAGAAGACCCACAAAGACCTGATAAATAGTAACAAAAAAAATAGAATACATGTACACCACTAAATTGAGGGAATGTGGACTGGGAACAGAAATTTGAGAAAAGAGCAACCAAGCATCTTGTGATAGTGAGTAAGATACTTGGTGGGTTTCATAATACATACAGTAACAGCTGCTGTCACTCACTAGTGGAACTAATCAGATTCTTTTTTCTGGAAGAAAACCAGGATATAATTGAATTAAACATGTGACACAAACTTCATTATTGCAAGGCAATTGTTCACACGAGTTGTGTTGGCTTTGATCAGCTCATTAACAAACGAAGATAAAAAGACTCTAATTAGCGTTGAGAATGGTTTACTACGTATCAAATGCTTCACAAATTGTTCCCAGTTTGAAGAAGTCTTTGGAGTTGCTTTTGGCATCCCTAAATAGAAGGAGGCGTTGAAATGCAATCAGTTCGAAAGTTCAAATTACACTATTCGTTAAATCATCTTGATAATGAGCAAACAGACAAACTGGAACACAAAATATTGTACGTTGCCCATGAAAACAATAATGGTGACTCTCGCAGACAGAAATACGGCGACTTCCACGCTATTGTGACAACAATACCCCTCCCCCAAGGACATAAGCTAAAACACAATAGTGCATAAAGCTGATAATGGAGGATTGCTAAGGGAACTTAAAATTGAAACATGCACCTTTGCAATAGTAAACGAATAACTACATGTACATGTACATGGGATAATTAACCCGGAAAGGTCAACCAGTTTAATTTGCTAAGTGGTTTCAGTAATTACAATCATTACCAAACCCCACAGCTGCTGCTGAACATCATGTATCAGAGGTGGCATATGGAGGTGCCATTAAACTGTTTCAATTGAAAGTTCATTTATTTGTGTACAAACTCGTATTAGTAAAGAATGCATAATGCATAGTCAGCATAAAAAAAATTACATTTAATTACTGGAAATTTATGTGAACATACATGTACACGTATACATACATTTATGCAATATTAACCTTGAATTAAGGGGTTAAAAATTAGAAACTGTATTTATAAAATACACCAGATTATACATGTAATAAGCAATGAACAGTGGCTTTTTTTAATGAAGCTTTCAGCTTTACTAATAAAATTTCTCCGTATAGTGGTACATACATGTACATGTACAGTAATTCACTACATACAGTCCACTGGGAAATTCCCTAAGGCGGTTAATATTTTAATTATTTAAAAGCAATTAATCTAATGATTACATGTATATTCAAAAATTCAAAAACTATAACAAACATGTACACCATCAAGGAAATTAGTAATCAGCCAATTCCAGGAGAAAGGAGTACAATACAGCAGAACAACAGGGTACTATCCACCAACCAACCCTTGAAACAACAGCCAAATCATCTCAAATTACATAGTTCGTGGGCTACTCCAGAGCAAAACATACAACATTATAAACAATTAAGAAATACCAATAAGAGAATGAACTATTGCAGTTTAAGGGCAGCAAGAACTGTGGGAAAAATAGTCCTTAGGACCCCCTTTCAGTAGCCCTGATTAAAACATACTGTTATACCAGTACTGTACATGTATGTATTACATTATAACATACATGTACATGTAATATAATAAGTACTGTGAACGTAGTATAATAATTATGTTTATATAATGTAGTACATGTACTATGGGGCAGCTCATAAACATGTATTGCCGATTCGCAGGTAATTAATCAACTGAAGGTCAAGATAATCAACGTAAACTGTACTACATAAAACCAACAGAAAAATAAAGGAAGTCATTGAAATATATACTATACTCAGGATGCACTTATGTACTGCTGCTTGAATAAATTATTATAATTAATTATACTTATTTCAATCTCATTTCAACTGCTAATAACTCACGCTGTATAGAGGACTTTGAGGGCGGAGTCACAGGAGATTTAGTGGGCGGAGCCATGGGAACCTGCCTACGAGGGTTAAACGAAGGTGGTGGCATTGCAATCTTCCCGTTATCCTTTTCAGTAGGCGATCGCGAGGATTCAATTGGATTGCCATCACTGGGCCTGTTAGCAGAATTAGAGTCTGGCAAAGTAGAGGCCTTGTTGATGGCTGAAGGAACATTTTTAAGGGCTCGAGAGCTATTTGATGAGGTGCTAGTGTTGGCAGCTGTCCCTGGGAATGACTGCCCACCACTGGTGACTGTTGTTGATGACGGATCACTACTAGGCTGGATAGATAATTGGTTGTTAGAAACTGTGCTGGGGGTATCAGACTCCTAATGAAATAAACACAGCACATAATACATTAGATAACAACATAACCAGCCTAACACGTAACGCAACACATGTACAAGTGTTACACATGTACATGTATAAGTGCTACTACATGTAAATGTTATGTACATGTACATGTATGGTGAATCTCTATTAGAATAGCCAGATGGCTGTCATAGGGGGTTGGAATGGGGTAATCCAATTATTAGCTGTATATGCAAGTCTTGCTAAATGAACAAACGATGCCTTTGTTTCACGGGCCAAAGCTTGGATACAATCGAATCAACTCTCCAGGAGAGAAATGTACAAATAGACTAGTGTGAATGGACCATATTGGATTAGCACCAGTACAAACATTACACGCTAATTAAAACAGAAAATTGAAGTATCAAAAAAAGAGACAAAAGAGAGGGAGAAAGAAGGAAGAAAGAAGAGAGTGCAAGAGTGAGGGAGAGTAAAAAAGGCACATTTGTTGCATTTGCAACAACAGTGAAGGAAGGGACTGTTCAGAGTCCAAAGGGCAGTAGAGTATGAAAGAAAGGCTTCATTAATTGCCATGCAGAGGGGGAGAGAGGGGGAAAGAAGATTTGTAAACGAAAGAATTAATTATTTACTGGTAATGAGTGCATGTGTATGTGCAAGAACACAAAAAATGCTAACCAATAAACCCAGTTAATCCAATTAAGGATTTATTAAACAATTATTAATCATTATAATCCTAGTATGAGTTCCCATAACTAACTCAAGAGAACACTCAGAAATGGAAGCCCATCTTGAAGTATCAATCACCATCGCCACACGTGAACAATACGTATAGAAATACAGGGCCAAGCAAGCTTTAGTGGGCAATGTTTCGAGGCATGCTAAGTTACCATATGTTCCATAATTTGACTTTTTTTTTTGTAAAATATTTTAGATAAAAAAAATGTTTATGCTTAAACAATTTTTGTCTCTTTCCTAAATATTTTACTTTAATTTTCTTCTTTACAAGTAACCTGGTGAACGTAATAAATATGCAGAAGATACATGTAGAAAGAATTTGTAATTTTAAGCTCTGTAAGGGCCGTACTATGCCTGCAGAAACCTATAGTTACTTGGTGAACTTTGCAAATTTTATCATTCAAACTGATAAACTTATATAGTATAATCATTACAATAAACCTACAAACAGCCATAATATTTAATCTTTTTTCTTGCACTTTATCACCCAATGCTGCAACCTGAAACAACCAGCCAAAAAAAGTCATGAATATGCGTGATAAATCATGCGCGTGCCTTGACAAGCACCATATAGCAGCCTAAATATTGACAGTTCATACAATGGAGATAAAACACACACACGCACACATACAACACAAAACACGCGACACAAAACACACATGTAGTGACGGCTTCTAGCCGGGGACATAATTACGTTACTGTTAGCTTTTAACATCAGGAAACAATGTTCAGGGTTACTTTTACTGGGTTTAGTGTTACAGAACAGGCAAACAATAAAATTGAAATTCAAAAAAAAAAAAAGATAAAAGCATTTTTAGTGTGAAATGAGTGGGCGTGGATCAGAGCATAACTCAAAAAAATAAAAACGCTAATTTAATAATCCCACACTACCAATAATAAATTAATCAACTTTAATTGAACACATCAAAAGACCACAAATAAAATTAGCCTCTTTGATGGTATTAAAGCAAGCATTCACTATGCGAGTAGTATCCTCACTGATAGTAAATACCAAAGTACACATCTTTAAGTATCAGAACAAACAGAAATAGAATAATAACAAGAAACATGAGAGTACTAGACAACTAAAGAACAAACACTTTAACAATACTTGTGTTTACATTAAAGTGTTTGATTTCAATCTATCAAAGAGATGAATGGTACTATCAATAGTGACATCTATGAGTGCAGGCTGAAAAAAAAAACAACAAATACTGAATAGTTATACGGTTAGTTTGAACCAGTAAACACATGTTTCATATGAGGGAAAGCGTTGCTAGGAAAGTCTTCATAAAAAAAAAACACATATTTCTATTTTCGTAAACACGGCACACAATTTCAATGCTAACTTCCATTTTAAGTAAATATTTCTCGACAATATGCAATAACCCGTGGGCAGTAGAGAGAGGGGAAGTGACCGTAGGAGGAGGTGTGGGAGAAAGAAACATTTTACTCACTTTCTCAGTGAATTTTCGTTTAGGTGCAGACGAACCTCCTGCTGGGGATGGCTTGCTTCTAGGGCTTTTCATAAGGAATAATAATAATAATAAAAAAAACAAACATAATTATTATAGTAATTATAAACAGGTGGAAAGCAAAACATAATGTTGAGCAATACTATATTATATATACTAGTCCTGATCACATCATTTCCATAATGAAAGGAGGCTAGGAAGGCAACTTACAGCTGATGGTAGGCCAAGTTTGTAATGCTTGTGTCGTTACTCGTAGCAACACTGGCTAGAGATGAGGTGGGCGGAGCCAACGGCACAGAATGAGGAATTGAAACCTGAATGGATTAAGTAAAAAAATCATACCTATGTACAGCATGCATGCATGTACAGTATGTTCGTATATAACATAGATACGGTAATCCACTTGTAATAACTCACTTCATGTTGTTGAAGGTGTGGTCCAGTAGTGGTGAATACTGGTTCTGAATCCATCTCCATTGGATAAGGCTTCTCTGGTCCAACCATTGGAGGGGGAGGGAAACTGGGCAGGGGTCCGGGAACATTATTATGCCCTACAACAGGCCCCAGAACAGGGTTGTGCCCTGGAATGGGAGCGGGCCCTGGAATGGGAGCGGGCCCTGGAATGGGAGCAGGTCCTGGAATGGGAGCGAGTCCTGGTACTGGAACAGGAGTAGGTCCTGGTAGAGGTAAACCAGGGTGCTGTCCCAAAGGAGGGGGAGGGGCATGTGGACCGAAACCACCCCCATTAAAATATTCCCCTCCATTAACAATGGGTGGTGGCTGTGTGGGTGGGGCCACTGGACCCATTAATAATGGTGTAGGCATTGCTTGATGTGGGGGCGGGGGAACCTGCTAACACAACAAAAAAACCCAGTAAATAGCCGATATTCATTTCTTTTAATTTTTGTTACTTGTTGTGGGTGTGGCATTATATTAGGGGGCGGAGCATAACCAGGTGGTACTTGAGGCACATGTGGGGGAGGAGGCCCCTGTCCATAAAGAAATTAATGAAATATAGAACTGAGAAGAGAACAACATTTATTACTTGATAATACGGGTTATATCCAGCTGGTATAGATTGTGCCACTTTAGACTGTTGGAAGCTATTGAACTCCTGTTTAACCTACACAGTAGCATACATTCAGATAATATAACATTGAATCTTGAGAGACAAACTTTAACTATAATATAACCATTGTGATCATACTGACTGACTCACATGCTCAATGAGGTTCTCAGACAGCTTTTTAGCTGCAGCCAAACCATCAGACTTGGGATGACTACACAATAAAAGGAAACATAATTATTAATATATACCTATATCACTAGTATAACGTTAGAAGCTTGTAATGATATGAAACTGGTACAATGAACAGATATAACAATACAAAAAAACTACACTGGTCTGGTACAATAAAATGTTGGCACCTGACATATATAAGCCACATAGAAGCCATCCCCTCTCACCTAATATATACATAAAGTGCTTCAAAAGACTCGCGTCCTGAAGTAGGCTCTAGATAACCAGACCCCTTGCCTCTAAGGAAAACTTTAGCTCCAGTTGTTGAAGCAATGTGACCCAGGTATGTACCCTATAGCCATAAACGGACAGACACAGGGTCTACACAATAATATACTCTCGTATTGAACCACACCTACCCCTGGTCCTTGGAGTTTATCAAGAAGTTTGAAATCATCAGGTTCTCCAGTAATACCTACAAATACTTTGTCTTGTAAATAGTGATGCTAGTATATATTAGCAATAAGCAAGATAAAAATAAAACAAGAACTGCAATATATTATTTAGATACTTACTCCAGGTGCAGTTGGTATGGATGATACAGCAGCGTTGGGTAGTAATGGAGTGTTTGGGAGCGCCTTCAGTACCGAATCCGGATCATCAGCTTCTCTCATTAATGCTCTGACCTTTTGAACTGCAGCTAAAAGCAATACAATTATTAATTAATTGGTTAATAACTATTATATGTGCGAAATTAATAGGTTAATAACTATTATGTGGGTCAATAGCTTGTCAGCCAGTAATTAGTAATACAATATTGATTGGCTGATACATTATTACCATTAATGAAAGATATATTTGGGCCTTGAATATGAAGATACAATGCCTGATCACTGAGGGAAAAAAAAGAAAGAGAGTGAGAGAGAGAGAGAGAGAGAGAGAGAGAGAGAGAGAGAGAGAGAGAGAGAGAGAGAGAGAGAGAGAGAGAGAGAGAGGGGAGAGAAAGAAAGAATAATGCAACAGAACTAGTACCACTAGCCTGTATTCAACTAACGCTGATCCTATAGAACTCCTCTTCTCTTCTGGAGTCATATAACGACCCCTCACCGATATATATGCTCCTGTGCTCTTATTGATCTCGTTTAGAATAGGTCCTTTGGTTAGAGTACCACTGGAAAATACGAGAGAAGAAACAAAAATACATCAACCAATACATTACAATGTACATGCATATCTCTGGTATCACTAAATCAGTATACATGTACCCTATTACATGTATAATACATGTACATCCTTATACATGTACATGCACCTTTATTACATATTACATGTAAGTATACCCTCTATTACATACACATGACTACATGTACACATACCTCTACTACATCATTATAATACATGTACATCAACCTATACATGTACCTTTATTATATAATACATGTACAGGTACATACATCTCATGTACCTCAATTACATGTACACATAATACTCTATTACATGTACATGCATCTCCATGTAAACCTACCGTGCTTCCGAGTCATTAATCTCAATCTCCACAGGACTGACCCCTTCATGTCCAGTTAGCGCCGGTATAACTCCTGACGAAGCTGTCACTCCACCATCATGGCCGCCGCTGGTGGCATTACCGGATACCACGACTTGAGCTATAGATTTTGAGGAGAGTAAGGAAGTAGTATTTTGGGCTACAGAGGAAAGCTAAGAGCAAGGAGGGGTGAAGGAAAGCGAATCAACGACAAATAATAGTGGACCTTTTTTATACAGTAATTATTAGACAGACATGGTCTCACACACACGCAGCCAGCCACACCCACTTACCAACACTTATATGGAGAGCCGCACCCACTTACCAACACTTATATGGAGAGCCACACCCACTTACCAATACTTATATGGAGAGCCACACCCAATTACCAGCACTTAACTTATATATAGAGAACCACACCCACTCCATGCTAATACTCTAATTAACATAATGTGCATGTACACATAGACAGATAAATCACTACTTATATACATACACTGCGATATTTGGGTAACATATTTATGCATATATTCAATAAATGGCCACACCTACACATAAACAGACAAATAACTACCTATACACGACAATACTAGGGAAACACCTAGACTCCACCCACATAATAAATTACATACCGTTTGTCGTTGTAATTTTCCCTCTGCCTCTAATTTAGCATTGAGACGGGCGGCAGCTGCTGCAGCAGACACACTAGCATCAACACCACCGGGGGAGTTGACCACGCCCTCTGGAGTAGTCTGGTCCCATTTCGATTTTCTTTTCCTTCTTTCAGAACTGTTGATCGAGAATTCAAACAATATAAAAAAAAAAATCAATGGATAATCGTATCACGGCTTCATTCCATTCTTACCTCATTTTCAAAGACTTGAAATATTTAATGGAAAGAACAGCAACGCGAAAGTATATATATCGATTGTAAATCAGTGAGGCGAGCTACGAGCTAGATAAAGAGAGAGTAGTAAACACACACAACGTGTTGTATAATACGATTATTAAGAAATCAAGCTTTTTTAGAGGTAATACGGTCATAAAGCCACACCTACAATAATAAAATGGCGTCCGTAAACGAGCTGCTCTGCAAAAGTTGCAGGAGTTTATCACCGTTTACAGAAGAAACAGATGTCCTTCCAGCAGCTAAGAGAACGAAATACACCGAAACAAACGAAAAAGTTGATCATAAATTCTCCATAAGCTCCCCGAACGAGTCGTGTGAGGCTAATTCTACAACGGCTTCTTCCTCGCCAGTTTGCCAACAATGTCTTGGATTACTGGACATGAGCTTCCAGGAAAAACTAATGCACGAAGTAGTGACTAAATTTGAAGCCGAAAGATATGTGGGACTTGACTCTTTCCAGCTGTGCATCCAAATATCCCCCACTCTATCCCTACAGCACAGGATATGCACCATGTGGTTGAAGCAATCAGTAACCTCACCTGATGCAGAGACAGAGAGCAGCAATGCTAGTGATGACGATTCAATCAAAGACAACATAAAGACGAATTTTATTGACATGCTCTCATTGAAGCTGGGTCTCAAACCCAAGGTGGGTAGCCCGTTCCAGATACTCCTGGATATCAAGCACAGAGAAGCAGACGAAATGAGCAAGCGATTACTAGCGTACAAGAACATCAAACCAACTAGAAAAAGAACAAAAAAGAAGCCTAATGGTTCAGAGGGTCTGTTAACTATCTCCAACATACAAAGTGCAATAGCCCAATGTACATACGATGACCTCGATAGATTAGGTATGCTACCACATCAGACAGCATACTCTACGTACTGCTCTGTGGAGTCCACCTTCACTCACAACTCCGTATTCATAGCAGGTAGATACAACAAATATTCCCGCACACTCAGCCAGACTCCATGGATTCTAGATGGCACGAGGAAAGTGGAATCGTCAGTTCAGGACTTGATTTGTGATCAACTCAAAGATGTTCTTCGTTATGATGTGGTTAAGTTTTCTTCCTCCGGTCGGGAAGACGTTGATGTACGCATGCTTGGACCAGGGCGGCCATTTCTGTTAGAGTTATTAAACCCTCGAGTGCTGAATCTCACCAGCCATGATTTCGCAGAGGCCCAAAAGCGTATAAATGTTTCTGGGGATGCTGTTCAGGTTAACGGATTGTGTCACGTTAGATCAGATAGCAGCAAACTACTCAAAGACGGTGAAGAACGCAAGAAGAAAACATATTCTGCTCTGATTTGTTGCTCCGAGCCGATAGTCACAGACGAACGGGTTAAATTCCTGGACGATATTCATGATCTGAAGCTCTCCCAGAAGACCCCGATTAGGGTCTTACATCGACGTTCATTAGCTGTGAGGGAGCGTACTATATACAGCATGAAGGTATCAATGTGTATTGATAGCAACCACTTCAGGCTGAGTCTAGTAACGGAGGCTGGGACCTATATCAAGGAGTTTGTGCACGGGGATTTTGGTAGGACCACGCCCAACTTGTGCACTCTATTGGGGTGTGATGTAGACATTAAAGCATTGGATGTGACTGATTTGGAGCTCGATTGGCCGCCAAATACTGATAAATAACACAAAATATAATATTGTATAGATGTATTTAAAGGGTTAAAAAGTTGTTGTCATGGTGATTATAGTACATTGTTAGCTCATATACATCTGCATGTGGGTAAAGTAAACAAGTCATGGATTTAATAAAGTAGTATGAATTTCTTCAACTTCTTCTTGTAATATTTCAAGTTTTTCACTTAAAAGCATCTATAAACACAGTTATAATATACACTATAACATGCATAATTTTATTATAACTTACCCTGGCTGATTTAATTAGTTTTCTAGCATGAACAAGATGAAAGTGTTCTACTTTATCACAAAGGTTTTCAGCTCTTGAAGTAGCCAGTTCTTGTGGCGTTTTAATACCAGCTAAATATAACTGCCTAGCTCTACCCTGTATAATTAATTATAGAGATCTATTATAGACCCATACCCACAGGATATAATGTTGCCCATTAAACCTGTTTCATTCCTTGAACTTCCATGAGCGGTACCAACTGAATAGTGACAGTGTAGGAAAGCTTCTGAGTGATCGATGGAAGCAACAAATGGATGGCCCATAGTTCAGGCAATTCCTATACAGACGCAGCAAGATATACGAAAATACAAAATAATTCTAAATTTCTGCAATTCCTATATGTATTAAATGCATGCTGTTAGACCTATACCATACTCACTCCTATTTAGGTGCAATTAGCAGGTAAGCTAATACTAATTACACTTACACACAAGTGCATGAATTATTAATACATTTGCTTATAAATAGGCGCGTCTTATGCATGAGCATGCGTGTATATAACTATTACGTGTGTGTGAGTATGGGGTGTCAGTTGGTAGTCTTACTTCAGTAAAATGGACTAGGTTAGTGGAAAATGATGCAGATTGTTGTATCAAACTCTGTATGAAACCTCGTGAACACTGGAACATGTCTGATACAAGCCAGACCCCCTCAGCACTTGAGTACTTCAACAAATAGTGTAGGATGAGTGCCAGATAGAACCGGGTGTAGCAAAGGGACTCATTCTCAGACTGTGTAGGAATGGGAATGGAGGATTGGGAATGAGTATGTGCAACAGTATATTCACCATTGGTTTAGCCGCTCCGATTGCATTCTTTGAAATAAAAGCAATGCTTATCTTGAGTTCTCTTGCTAATGATTCCTCACACTTCTCTAACCTGGTCATCTAAGCTCAGTGAACAGCAAATAAATACCGTAAAATATCATATGGTCATTACTTGCATAAAGTCTGTACCATTTCAAGATATACTGGCCAGTTGAGTTGAATAGAGTCTATCATTTCCAGTGGTACCACAAGATACAAGAGATTGAGGTCAGTAGATAGAACGAGGTGGTCCATCGACTGGACTAAATCAGTATATACTTGATTAGCCATTGAAACATCAATACAACCTGCAGTGAGAGAGAGTTGTAATAGTAAGTACATATGTAAAAATATTATATATATAACTATACCTTTATGCACTGCTCTACCCATATTGGTGACTTTAATAACACTATTGTTTGATGCATGGGTGGATGTAGTTGCCATAGTGATGTATTTCAAAGAAGAGAGTTCCAACAATGCTTCATTACACTTGGATAGCAAGTGGGTGTGGTCGGTCTGCTGGTACACTAGTGTACACTTTAGGAATGATATTAAGTCAACAGTACTGTTGATAATCTAGAGAAAGAGAGAGTTATTTCTAATTCTTTATAACATAATTATAATAACCTTTAGTGCAACTAATGACAGTAAAAGAGACATTAAAGAGTGAGTTCCATTAGACAACAGACTGCTATAGCAACTGTCAAATGATCCCTGTATAAGGCTGGACAACACCTATAGTACATACATGTATAATAGTGACATAGCCACACCCCCTTCACTAGTGACTCTCACTCTTGATTTGTCCTTGGGTTGAATAACCAGCACACTCTCACCCACATCACAGTAACCATGGCGACCAGCCCGACCAATCATCTGCTTGTACTGGCTACGAGTCATGAACTCCCTTCCAACCAACGGACAGCGTACGATAACACTACGAAAAATCATCTAATAATAACTAACAACACACATGTAAGTATATGTATTATTATTACCGTTTTGCCGGTAAATTGACCCCAGCTGCCAGCGTGGATGTACAAGTAATAACACACAGTATCTTCTGTATATAGGCCTCTTCGATCAGTCTACGCTCATCAGCTGTCAGACCTAAGGGAAGATAAAATAATCTTGATGACCCAGAATACAAGTTATATTAATAATTGATTTACCACTATGATGATAGGCTATACCCCATGGTATGGTCTTGGCTAGCACAGGACATATTCCAGCTGCTTCGATATTTAACTGATGGACCAGTTGACCTTTTTCACCAGATTTGACCTCTTTCATTGATCTTATGTAACAAAAGGTTAGTTACTCTGATGATGGTTCTATTGATGGTATATACAATAATAATTATACTTTGGTAGAAGTTTTGTAAGCATTAACGCCACATTTTCACAGTTCTTCCGTGTTGGACAGAACACCAGACAGGGAGACGCCGGCACAACCTCATTAACAAGGCAGGATAATTGATCTACATCGCCCTATAGAGGTATAGATACATGTAAATACATAAAGGTTCATGCACACAGTACCTCTAAGTATACAGGTTGGCAGTACCTCACTGTCTGTTAGACTCTCCAGCGTCCTCTCCGGTATCAATTCCAATTCGTCCCCATTAACCTCAAACGAATACACAGTCCTTCCCAGCTTAATATACTCCTTCAACTCAACCTGTAACCAAATAACCACACCCATGTTAATAACTAACTATTAACGTAACTTGGTTACTAACTGGTCTGAAATCACTGGAGTATACATCAGCCTTGAGGAACACAGCCAACTCCTCTATATTACTGAGAGTGGCACTCATAGCAATCATCTGAACACACCCTATATAGCACACATACATACATACATGTAATACATATAGACAGCTATACACATAATACATAATAAGACTGCTATATACATGTACACACATACCGTATAAGTGGTTTATTAAACTTTTTGAGAATAACGTTAAAATTAAAAGCATGTAAAAATTTTGAAACAGATGCACGAAGTACTCTATTTCCATCAAATTAAAAATGTGTAAAATTTTAAAAAGTAAATTTTTAATTCATTAAAAATAACCACATTTACAGTAATACAGACAGATAGCCAGCTATAGGAGCATATGGTAGCTACAGTGTACTGTACCTTTAACTGTGAGGACCTTAGCCAGACATGTCTCCAGTGTTGCACCCCGTCTACCCT
>JAYJLX010038615.1:0-15422 GCA_036873525.1 Chalinula nematifera
GTCCATTCACACAAATTTCACAGTTCCACGAGGTCCTGCTTGAATTAATGGCATCTAAAAATGATGTATCAGCCTCAGACTGGTCCTCCGTTAAGTGTGGATTGACAACTTTTACTCCTGCCACAGTTTTTGAAAAACACTGAGAGCTATAGTGTCCCTTTTTCTTACACGAGTGGCAGACTGCGTCTTTTGCAGGGCATGAATGTCTCGGATGGTTACCTTTCCCACATCTGGAACATGTAGCATTGGGTGATGCTGCTGTACTGTTGCGATGACTATTGTTCCGAGCTGAGTTCACATGTGAATCTTTTCTAGGCGGTTTGCTCCTCCTACCAAACGATCTGAGTGAGTCCACTTCAGCTTTTTCTCCCTCTTTAAGGATTTCCTGTTGACTGTGAACGGCTTCCCTCTGGCGAACATCTCGCATTGCTGTCTCGAGGGTTAGTTTCCGATCCAGTTGTAGTTTCTCTGAAAGGGCTTTGTCCCGTATACCAACGACAATTGAATCATTTCCTCCGTTGCATCTTTGTAATCGCAGTGTTCTGCCAAACTGAATAACGAGGTGATGAATTCTTCAACTGATTCGTTCTCTCGTTGATGGCGCTGATTGAACCTTGCTTGCTCGAAAATGACATTCTTCCTTACATCCAAAAAGGAGTCTGTTTTTCCAGGACTTTACCATAGTCCTTTCTCTCATCGGCGGTGATTTTTGTAGAGACTAACGCATCTTCGGTGGCGTCTCCCATAGAATATAGCAACGTGATTTGTCTGTCGTGTGACTCCGTGGAAAGACCAGACGCTAGGCGAAACTGTTCAAATCGTCTTTTCCATCGGGTCCACTCGTCCGGAACTTTGAAGTTAAACGATGATGGAGGCTCAAAACGAATACTTGCCATCCTTCTTGACTTCTGACACCATGTATGATTAACAAAGGGACCAACTGGACAACAACTGAATATGTTACAAAAATGAACAACCTTAAATAGTGTATAGAATATTCTAGAAAACACCTAGAAAGTTCTAGATAAAATAATAACTATATTAATATTAATTAATGTCCGTAAGTCTATATGCCACATGCTGGTACCCACCTAGTCTCGTCCCAGGACTCCCACACATCTAAGGAGTCTGGCAACAGATGCACACAGTCGCCCTCAGTGAGGAATTTCTGCTGGCCAATCACACGTTTGCTCACTAACTGATGACTGCAAAGCCAACAAGTTGCCGTTTCACGTCACTGTAAAGCAGGTGTATTAGACTCGTTTTTTTTGGGTCCCTGCCCCTTCGTGGCTAAGAGTATTTAAGTACTGGACTGCTTACTGCTGGTCACGTGATGTTCACGTTGTACATTGTCACTGTGAGGGGTACCTCGTCAATCTGCTGGTGTTTTAGTACGTTTTGGTGAGTACGAATACTGTCATTGCAATATTTATTGTACTACTTAGTTTTTTATGTTACCTGATGAAAGGAGTTACCAACACAGGCACACGCATCTAGGGCCAGCCATTTGTGCAATCATTCCAAAACAGCCGGATCGCCTCGCCAAAGTCGTCCTCATTTAAACGTCTCCGTGTGACTGCCAAATTTGATCTGAAATGGACTAGGGCTTGGGTATTATGGGATCAGGCTCGGATTACTGCATGCTCTGTTTTTGGCTGTCACTATTTTTAGTAGAATACGGAATAATTTTAATACATATATGTATATAAATTGACCGTTGGGTGTGTCCAAAGAGGCCACTTTTTTAGGCTTGAGGACATTATGCCCAAGATATCAGCTATAGTTCTTTCTACATTATTTTGTGTCATTATTCCCACAAAATCAGTCATTATGTAATTTAGCCCTACCTATGTATATGAAATAAAATCAGTACACATGGCAACTTTAATGTGTTACATTGCCAACAAAGTGATTTCCATATCAGTGAAATGTGTGGTGATTATTTATGGACATCATCAGTCGTGATTGAGTGCCCATTATTCCATTAAGTTTGCCATTTTATGACAATATTCCAGGAATTATGCTCCACAAATCAATGTCCCGTTTCCATAGAAACCTGATTCGAGATTTAAGATTATAGTGTGACACACTTCCAGGAGTCGAAACCTCTTATAGTTAATTGCAAAGATTAACTGAAGGTTTTCGTATGGCAATTAAAGCACTGCACGCATGCACCCTATGCATGTATGCGTTTCAGCAATTAAACTTACGGTATACTCACTTCTGATGCACTGAAATTAGAGCAGTTGATTTTGGAATCGACAAGCCACGGCTCAAGTTTCCACTATGTGCCCCATTAAATAATTTAATACAAAGGTTATCAATATTCTTCTGAAAGGATGGGTCGTCGACTCCAATGGGAGGTGCTGCAAACTTCGATTAATTTCTCGAGTGTTGTTTTTGAAAAGAAACGGCACCAATGATATTAAGTGTACAATGTAACGCTGTCGTCTTTCCAGTCTTTTCGTCTTTCCAGAACCAAATGCAAGAGGAATTGAACAATTCTGGTTCTTCGATAAGATGGTCTCATACTGTAGACACATGATGGCAGCACCCATAAGCAATAACAATGCGAATACATTATGCAGCTGGGTGGTAAGGTTTGGAAGGCCTTGTACTGATAATCAATATTTGGTAGCTTCGTTGTGACGCCTTTGCTATTCATTAGAGACTTCACCCAACAGTAGGGAGTGACTACCTGACCATCCTCACCAATAACATCATTAATTGTCCAATGCCCAGTCTTCTGCTTTCCTACAAACAAGATTGATAGGCAAAGCAGTTGCTATACTTCGTTTCTTTTGTAAGACAGAGCTCACGATGAAAGCTTGTCATCACAACTCTATCATTTATGCTATTACTATTAACACAGTCCTGCTTTCGATGAATAGCACTTACTGGAACAAAGGAAACCCTACACAATAATGAATCAAAGCATAAATATCGTACTGATCACAAACTTGTACACTAATCAGGATACATTGTCTTGTTCACGATGAATTTCAATGAGGTACCCTCTGGACAAAGCAGATATACAGGATGGTACTTCTAAATGTGAAATCCAACGCTGGTTTTAGAACTCCTTTGGCACTCTTCAAGCCTTTACTAGAGTAAACGACCAATATATGCACAGATTAAAATTCGGACGGCTCGCGTTCCAAAACTAAACAATCGCGAATCTTCAAAACTTTAAATTACAATACATACTCAAATACAAACATACTTCTAACTTTGTGGATCTCCTGCTGCAAAGGCCTTGGAGTGGGAGCAGAAAAACTTAGGTGACCGGAAATCGCGGTTAGTCGGACAACATTTTTGAAAATAGCACAACTTCTTCGCACGCAAGTGGGAATTTGAAATAAAAAAAATAGTCTGAACTAAAAACGATTCTACGAGAAAATTTGAAGCAAATAGAAGCAAGGCTCTCTTCGTTGCTATAATGGTAAGGACATTGCCGGACATGGCGGCTTGCTAAGCCACACCTCGGGACACACCCATTAGATCAGAGCATGCATGCCCACATTACTTTCACTTAGTACTCTAAGAACCACTATGCCACTATCCTGTTCAAGGACATTAGCATCAGATTGAGATAAATACTTCGATCTACTTGACTGCTTGAGAATGGTATTTATCAACTGTAACTATCAACTTGGATGAATCTGGGTTTCCTCTTAGCCCTAAACCACCTAAATCGATTGCCAAAAAAGGAGTAAAAAACCCTGTTCATTTCACTGGTGACACCAAATCTCAAATAGCCTGCACAAATGCAGCCGGTTATGCTCTGCCCCCATTTATTACTTACGATAGGAAGACTCTCAATCCCAAATACACAGTGGGAGAAGTACCTGGTTCTATATACGACCTATCACAGAATGGTTGGATAGACAAAGAATTATTTTGTGACTGGTTCTTCAATCATGTTTTTGTTATATGCACCACAAATAAGACCACTATTGTTACTAATGGATGGGCACTCCACACACTATTATCCTGAAGTAATTAAGGAAGTCGCAGCAGAAGATATTATTTTCGTTCTTCCACCAAACACAACTCATTGCACACAGCCATTGGATAAAGGTGCTTTTTCCGTTTTGAAAGCAGCCTGGAAGGAAGTTTGTCATCAATTCTTATGTGAGAATCCAGGAAGGGTGGTGTCACGTCAAGACTTTGCACGTTATTTGCAAACGCATGGGGCTCTGCCATGACTATTCCCAATATTACCGGTGGGTTTAAGGTCACAGGAGTATATAGGAATGCCTTTAATCTTGTCGGGGAGGACATTACTGACACTCCTGATTCGCATCAAGAATCGGGATCATTGAGTCTTATCTCAGAAAAACAGTGCACTTTGCTGGTGAAACGTACATCCCACTCTTCAGTCCTCATCCTACTAAACGTGTAGTCCATAAGGAACTCTCAGCTAATGAAAATCATGATACTGTGGTGCCAGTAGTCACTTTACCTCCACCTAAACCTATCTCATCTATTTCAAGACTTACCTCGAGTGAGTGGCATTCAAAAAGAAAAAATGTCTGCTAGAGTTTTAATGAGCATTGAAAATATACAGTGAATAGAGCATAAAGAAAATGAAAAAAGGGAAAAAGCGAGGCAGAAAGAGGCCAACCGACTAAAAAGAGAAGAGAATCGTCTAAAGAAATTAGAGCTTCAAAAAAAGAAAGCGGAATGTAAGAAGCAAATGAAACAATCCAAGAAAGGAATTATGAGAAAAGACATGTAGGTCCTGTATTGTACTGCATGCACACATGTATTGCATACAAAATACAATGTGCTTTTATAGATCCCTTATTTATTTCAAACATGCATGAATATCAATACAGTCGTGTATGTCCGAATTATTGCATCTACTTTCCATTAATTGTTGCACATTTAGCACAACAAGTTCATCAGTTCACAGATGAGGTTTATTTTCAAAAAGATTTGAAAACATTCAAACAGATGAAAAATATAATTGCTGGCTTATCATGTCAAGGTTTTTTTAGTTCAGTCAGTTTATTTACATGCATCTATATTATAAATTTTGAAACAGAGTTTCAAAACTCCACTGATTCATTTGATGGCTCTAGAAATTGACTATGATACTGGAGATGAAGGTCTGCGTACATGCTTATATAATATATAGTAATATATTATATAAGTATCAACATTATTAATCTTTTTGATTATACCCGTTATATTAATTATAGATGAATAAGGTTGTAGAGCTAGTACCAAACAATTGCACAATGAGAAAACTGAAGTACAACCCCATGTTTTTTTATGTACTGTATTATTCCATTTACATCAATGTCTTTTATAAAGTTCCACGGAATTGCGGTACGCAATTACCACAAAAGGAGAGTGGAGTAAAAGGTATTATGTATTGATATATTATTCCATGTGTATACATACATGTACATATATCTTTATTTTGTACAGTTCAACGAGGCCATAGCCATGGTGCCAACAGTAAACAATTGGAAAATAAGGAAAGAGGAACACAAGGTATTATGTACTAATATAATATTATTCCATGCATAGTATCATGTATATGTAAATTTGTTTGGTATAGAGGCCGTATCCGTGGTGCCAACAGTAAAGAATTGGAAAGTAAAGACAAGGTATTATACTAATATATTATTCCATGCATGCACATGCATCTTTATTTTGTATAGTTCAACGAGGCCGTAGCCGTGGTGCCTACAGTAAACAATTGGAAAATAAGGAGACAGGAACAGAAGGTGTACTGACTATAATATTATTCTATGCATGCATGTATATGTAAATTTATTATAGTTCAACGAGGCCGTAGCCGTGGTGCCGACAGCAAGCAATCGGAAAGTAAAAAGACAGCAACAGAAGGTATTATACTAATATATTATTCCATCTTACATGACATGTAAATTTATTTTGTATAGTTCAACGAGGCCGTAGCCGTGGTGCCGACAGTAAACATTTGGAAAGTAAGGAGACAGGAACAGAAGCTATTATACTAATATACTATTCCATCTTACATGTACATGTAAATTTATTTTGTATAGTTCAACGAGGCCGTAGCCGTGGTGCCAACAGTAAACAATTGGAAAATAAGGAAACAGGAACACAAGGTATTATGTACTAATATAATTATTATTCCATGCATGGTATCATGTACATGTAAATTTATTTTGTATAGTTCAACGAGGCCGTAGCCGTGGTGCCAACAGTAAACAAAAGGAAACAGGAACACATGTACTAATATAATATTATTCCATGCATGGTATCATGTATATGTAAATTTATTTTGTATAATAGTTCAACGAGGCCGTAGCCGTGGTGCCAATAGTAAGCAATCGGAAAGTGAGGAGACAGGAACAGAAGGTATATTATGCACTAATTATATTATACATGTGCATTATACAATTCTATAATTTAATCACACAGAATCATTATATTGTTGGTGCCAAGAAGAAGAGCATGGTCTGATGATTGCTTGTGATAATGATACTTGTCCTAATAAATGGTATCATTATTCTTGTGTCGGGCTTTGTGAAGATTTGCCTTCAGATGTGACTGGTTTTTTTGCAGTGAACAGTGTGCCAAAGCTGCACAGTTGGGTGCACCTTTTTGTTAAAGCTCTAATAATATTGTTTTTTTTGCTTAAAATAGTCATGTAGATTAATGGGTGTGGCTGTAACGGGTATGTTTATAGGTATATTATGACAATGAAGTAGGTGTGGCTGTCCTACTGCAACTTGCAATTCTAGGTTTTACTAAAGAAAGGCAATTGCTCTTACTTCAAACTTTTCTGCTAGACCTGGTACTTTATTTGTGTGTAAGTTTCATTTGAAATCGTACCGTTAATGTCCGCGTTTTGGAAAGATTATTCGTCAAGCAGCAATTTTCGGTCGGTGAAGGTTTCTCCTAGAGTTTTAAAGTCTTATAAACGAAAGGTTCAAGATTTTATTTATACATTCGTCTTTGGTCTACCTATCATTCAGGTGGTTGTACAGATTTGAAATGCTTTCGTGTAGAAGAAACAACTGTCGGAATTTTGATCTGTCCGGATATTGGGCGTTTACTCTAGTACAGGGTCTGCAACATCAATTTTCGAAAAATAAGAAATACTTTTTTAGCAAACAAAACATAAAGAACTTACGATAAAATAAGTTTGAAAAACAAAATTTTCAATCAATGGAAGTCCGGATGAAATCGACAAGATGCCATTTTATTCGGCCACACCCATGTACACACCCACTAATTTATCTCTGCCACGTCCTGCCACGAGTTGAGTGGAGCTACTCCAAGTTAAGTGTGAAGTGTTAATTATTTGACCATAGGTAGGTGAATCTGAAAATCGAATAGATAGCACTAGTAAATCACTACAATCATCATTATTATGATTTAATGGCAGTATTGATATACATACAATACACTATCACTGCATGTACTGGCTATCACCGTGCTGTGGTTTTTTTTTTTTTTTTAATTATCAGCAGCGAAAACTGACCAACACCCGCTTGATTCTGGACCTACACGACTTGGTAACCGGGAATGCATTATCATGTGTTTTGTGTCAATGTTGATGTATCTGACAGATTAAACATGACAACACATTTCCAGTTGCCTGCAGATCTGTCTAGAAAGTCAGTCGTGCAGGTCGAAACATGCCAAAACTGATGCCGGAGTATATTAGGCGATACCCCAGTGATCTTTCCTCTTTATGCTAGGGGTGTGGCTTAGCCAGGCTAGACTCCACCCAAGGAGGAGCAAAGACTAAACTATGACTACAAAGTTTATGGCTTATGTAATGTACCTGAAGCCACTGCTTTAGCTGCCATTGATAGGTGTACTGTTGCACTGACTACTATATCCGTGGTAGCAACTGACACACCCTAAAACATGACATTGACACCAGCATATGACGAGCATTTTCAGGTGGTAAATGTAGTTCAATCAAGACAAAAATTACTGTGAGCGTACTTTAGGTATACATAAACAAATTGGTTTTGTACTACCAACATGGCAATCATTCTTACACGAAGCATCACGTTCGTGATTCTGTACAAAATCGAAGTATAAACATTATAACAGCTCTAGTAACCTTTTAAACTTTCTTAACACTTCGAACAGTAGCAACTTAACTTGGAGTAGCTCCACTCGACTCGTGGCAGGACGTGGCTAACTAGTATCTTCAAAATAGATAGCATTCCCTATAAACTTACTCAGTTAACTGATTGATTCCAGCATTTTACAGATAAATGAAAAATGAAATAAACTATGGGTAGATTTATACCTTCGTAAGTTAAAATGTTGGTGTCCTCTTTGAGAATCTTCTTCCTCATGCTCCTTACTGCAATTGCCCATCTTGCCACTTGATGAAATTTGTTTTAACACGTCAGCACTATCGCGATTACCGCCGAGTACCATTGAATACCACTGACTACCATTGAAACCAGTGAGTACAAAAGATACCAGTGAGTACCATTGAATACCAGTGAGTACAATTTAATACCATTAAATACACAGGTAACTTGAGTCCTGGGTCAAGCTGAGACAGCTGCTGAAACAGATGTTTACAATGATGTTCATTCAATCAACCGTGCAGCTAAATACAAGCTGAATTGTTTACAAGCCGCTGTGACGTTTATTGACGCACGTATATTACAATACAATTTATAGTCACGTGAGCTTTTCAATAGATTTACGTCATCATTCGTACTTGTTTATTTGTAAGTAGTAATGGCGGGAGTGCTTCTTCTTCGAGCAAAAGTTCGATGGGGTTCCGCTATGATACACGAGACGAAACCAAGTTAGAAAAGTGTCTTAAGGTGTAATCTAACTACCTCGTTAAGAAACTACTCATGTTCTCTGAGTATTTGGCCTGCTTGTACCATAGCATAGGCCTGCGAATTGTCGGTTTCTCCAAAACCTTACTGCAAATTGTTTGGAGGTTTTAATAGCATTTAGAACTCGAGTTGAGACGTAGAAATAGCAAAATTGAGAGCCACTGCATAACAGCGACCCCACCGGATTTTTCGTTGAAGGTCAGGAAAGTATCGATGTAAAGCGGTACTTATTTGGTTAGTTTTTATTCTTTTGCTGTCTTTAGCAAAAGTCTTCACAGGTTGTTTAAACTCGGTGTAAAGATTCGCCACGTTTGCGGCTGTAAAAGTCTGACCCATGACTTAAGTCATCTGTGTACCAGTGAGTACCATTAAATATAATTTTTTTGCTTGGTGTGAATACCTTGGTGCTTTCATCATGCCAAATACTCCTGCCATAAAGTGCCCACACACGTGTCTCACATAGATAGGTGTGTCGTAAAATTTTTGTTTTACATTAAAATTCATAACGGAGCTCAGATTTGCCCGTGAATTTGACGTGGAAGGGTCCCTACTAGTCTTGCGGGCCAGCATCTCAGAAAGAGAGTCTGCAATAGAACGAGCTGTGACAGCGAAATGCGGTAATCCGGGAATACAGTATTCATGTGTGCCTATGTCCATGACTACATGTATGTATACAATAGTCCTAAAAAAGTTGGCATATGCAGGTATTTACATGTACAGTACATGTACAATGTATACTGAATGCATAGGCGGCTGCACAGTCACCCAGGCAGGCTATAACAATTATTAAATCAATTATTTAAATTTAGAAGCGTGGTTGATTAAAATAATTATCTTTGCCTTTGAGTGGACTCGATCACCTACTACACTATGTCAGTGCACCAGATTGCCAGTAATGGGAAGTAGTTTGAGCAAACAGCAGACGTTTAAGCCTCTACGAAGCAGAGTCGTGGTCATGCTTTGCTCCATTCGGCAAATCCAGTAATCAATAGAGCAGGTTATGTGGCTAAACCAAAACAATGGCAAAGAAAGCGAGGACTTCAAAGCGTTCTTTTTAGAACCAAGTGGAGTTGTGTTTTCTTAGTACTTCACCGCTGATCTATAGAAACGGTATGATTGGACTTCTAAGTCCAAAACAAATGCAATAGTTTACCTACTAGTGGCAGTGGAAACACGAGCTGTACTAACGGTCAGATCTGGACTTTGTCATGACTTGCATCCAAAGAGGATCGAAATGGAGGCACTTGGACATCTTAAACAGCTGCTGATACTATCTATTATGTAACTATCTTTCATGTATAATTATTTATTTAATTCATTTTAATGAAAACTTTTATAAACTTAACCGTTTTGTGGCCAGTAGTTATGTTTACAGGAAAAAAAAAGGCAGGTTAGAAAACCATGAATATGACAATTTTAAATTATAAAAGCAGCCCAGACAACCCAGGCACAGCCTGTGCTTGCCTGCCGCCTATGACTGAATGCACTTGTTGATGTGCCAAAAAAATTTTTTTTGAGGACTACAGTGCAATGAGGTAACCAACTTGTACAGACCATCATCATAAAAAAAACCAATTAGTTAACCACAAGGCATGGAATTTCACAGATAGACATGTATTGCCCTGGGCACCATCCCACGAGACAACTTTATTGCTTTTAATATCTGTTGCACAAAATAGAACCTAGTTTTATTTCTTTCCCAAAAGATCAATGAGCAAAATATGTTTCAACAAAGTTGGGCTTCAGTTCTATTCAAGCAACATGAATGAAACTCATGACTGTAACTAATAAGGTGAAACCAGTATAAAATGCAGAATAGACAAATGGGTGGTCTTTTGTGCCTATCCCATGTAAAATAAACTGATAATATATTATTAGTAACACCTGTGCAAATACTAAAAGCATGTTAGGAAAACAGGAGGAGTAACACAAAGATCGGCAGGAAAACAACAATAAAAAAAAACGAGTACTGTATATGAGGAAGGTGTTAAGTGGGGTCACAACATTTTTTTGTTGAGGACTACAATGCAATGAGGTAACCAACTTGTACAGACCTCAGACAAACCCACAACATTTCGAGTTCATATTCACATTTTGAGTGATGATTCTCTTCACTATAAACTAAACAACACATGTATTTTTTTTTCTTTGTTTGCAACATAAAGAGGTAGAGGAACCGTATAGCTAGAAATTTTCGTGGGACAAATATTTCGTCATTTGGCCATTTTTAGGAATTTGTGGTTTTTAATTTCATGGAATGTAAGGCAATTAGGCATGTAGCATGATTTATACCACTGGATACAGTGAAAAAATGCTCTAAGCTACAGTGTAGGAGATCCTGTTATAACTGAAACGAATGGTACCTTTTCGCTTTACCAAGTTAACACTTTGTAGCTTCTTGGTTACACTCTATCCAACCAATCCTTTACCTGAAGGGAAATAATAAATCATACACTGTACAGTGTCATGTGTTACGTGCACCCAATTTTGTGGAGCAGATATGAATCTTTTGCCACTTAGCTAGTGCATGAAGGGTGTCGCTTATCAAAGTATATATCCTAAAGCTGGCCTAGAGAGCAGATAGCAGATACATACCCTAACATAATACTTTTTTCCCAATTTTTTATTTTACAAACTCCCATCATATTTGTACTCCAAACCCCGCTCCATTTTTGCTTGAAGACTGAATCGATACTGCATTGAATAAGAAGTCTTGTGGGCGTGTCAAATAATTATGATATATTCTACACGTCCTCACTTTCCAGAGCATGTTATGTTGTTAAACAGTATACATGTGCAGTACTTACCAAATAAGGAGTTGTTATAATGTGTTTGTACTATATACAGTCAAGTATAGTAATTCATGCTATTAATTACTGTACTCATAGTATTGAATAGCAAACCACAATAAAATACAATTTGGGAACTAGTGTTCAAATACTAACAAGTGCATGTACAGGTACATGGGTACACTACATGTATTCATGATGTAATACACTACTTTCAAGTTCTTCTCAAAAACTTTAGTTAGTTCTTCTACCAATTCTAGTTTAACCAAGTTTGTTACTAGTTGTAGTATCAATTGTAGTTCTAAGAACTAGAACTAGGTCAAAAAGCCTGGAACTAAAATACAATTAGTTGTATATTGCAAGGAACTAGAACAACGCTCCTGAGTGTACATATACAGTACAACCTCTGATATAGTGGACCCTCGTAGGAAAGGACATAGTAAATAAATCTCTCAAAAAAGAAGACACTCATCAATGTCTCAAATAGACTTATCTAATTAATTTTGACCTCCGAGGAGAGGACAACCTCTCTATAAAGCACTTCAGTTTATATAGGGTCCCAAGATATCCTTTATTTGGAGGTTGCACTGTATGTCCCTTCTCTACCCTATACTCACTGTACATATACATGTATGTGTTAGAAGCTCAAGCAGAAAAGTGATTGATGGGTGTGACCGTACATGTTACATGTAGAATGACTATGACACAAAACATTACAACCATGAAATTTATCATTCTACCTCTGACTTTGGTGTTTTCAGGGTCTGATGCAAACAAATGTTTCGGGACATTTAATCACCAGAGTATGCAAGCTGTTGAGGTCCTCGAGTATTATATGGAACTCTTCAATTCAGTAGACTACAGCCTATATTATCGTCTACTATTAGAATTGTTGTAAAATAATTCTAAAAATTAAGCTATATAGCCAAATACAGAACATATAGGAAAAAAACCCCACTACAGTTAATGTACATGTACGTTTAAAACTAGGCGTTAAAACAATACTAGGCTACACCTCTCATCAAGTATGACACTGGCCTTACTTCAGAAAGTTCATTATTCTTGATGAGAAGCTCCTGCAGTTTTTCGAGTTGTTGTTGGTTTCTGTGACATTGGTAAAGTAACTCCTGAAATCTGTTAGAGGATGTAACTACACACCACCTTCAATACATTAGCCAGCATTTGAGGGGTTACCTATTGAGGAGTTAATTAATAATTATAAAATAGAGGGGCGTGGTTACCTGTAATCCCAGTGGTAGTTGAGGGTAGATGGATGGAGCCATATGGGTCACAAATAAAGGAAAAGAACTAACGGTGGGCTCACAATTGACCCTCCGACTGGAATATTCAATCACTGGGCATTGACTATCTACAAAAGGAACAAGATAATTAGAGAATAATTCATGAGCTAATGCAAAACAATTAAAACATGCATTGTATTGATTTTGTTGTGGTAAACTGTGGAAACTCTAATTAATGCACACTAGAGGTTAAAATTTGTATAATCAATGTGCATTAATTAATGAAAGCACTAAAGTGATCACGGTCATGCACGTATATACATTTCTAAATGTGACCTGACATCACACAGTTTCTTATACACAAGTAGATCTTAGGAGTCAGCACAGTCCAGCACACATACATACTAGTCTCGCGTAGCCAGACCCTCACAAAAAGGAGGGTCTGGGGACATGCCCGTATCTGACTTGTTTAAGTATCACCTTACGGTTGGTGATACTTGATGCACTTGAACCACTTAAATACGTCACTTGCTAACCACAAAAATGGCGTCGCTTTCTGTGTTTAGTGTGATGGGGACGCTAGTGATGGAATAGGACAAAGTGAAGCTATTGAAGCTGTATAAAACAGCTCAGTTCATTCGCTTCAGTTTTTCCCTTCCACCTTTAGCGTCTCCATCACGCTAAACACGAAAAGCGACGCCATTTTTATGCAGTTAGCAAGTGACGTATTTAAGTGGTTCAAGTGCCTTAAGTATCACCAACTGCAAGGTGATGCTTGAACAAGTCAGATACGGTCATGTCCCCAGACCCTCCTTTTTGTGAGGGTCTGGCTACGTGAGACTACACACATACATGCACCACACACTTCAGTAAAACAGAAGTAATTAAAGATTCTTCACACTTAAACAACCAACTGAACTAAGTAAAGACTTACAAGCATGCAACAGATTTGTATAGCAGACCATTAGACTGACTCCAGCATCTTCACACTAAAAAACTCACAATCACTTGAAAATTTAGTCCAGCAGAAGATGAAATGCTTTACAACAACTTCTAGAAACTCTAGGGCCATACCAGGGGCAGTCTAGATTCTAAGCAAGATTAAGCCTAGCCTTATTGAGCTAGCAATGCCATTAAGATGGCGTGACTATAGATAGTTTTAATTTACAACATGTGCTCAAGGGGTGCGGTCTGAAAAAAATGGAGACCAGTAAAATTATTGATCAAAAATGCTCTTTTGTCTTAACCTTGGATATATTTTCAAAAATCCTTTGAATCGTGGACTCCAAAGAACACCAATGCCCAACAAATGCTCTACCCCGACACTTTAATTAACAAGCATCGAATATCAGACAGACACTTTAAATAACAAGCAATGAATATCAGACACTTTAAAGCAACAAATATCAGACAGACACTCAAGAACACAATGCCAGACAGACGCTCAAGAACACAATGCCAACAAATATCAGACAGACGACACAATGCCCAACAAATATCAGACAGACGCTCAAGAACAAATGCCCAACAAATATCAGACAGACGCTCAAAAACACAATGCCCAACAAATATCAGACAGACGCTCAAGAACACAATGCCCAACAAATATCAGACAGACGCTCAAGAACAACAAATATCAGACAAATGCTTAAGAACCCAATGCCCAATAAATCAGACAGACACTCATGAACACAATGCCCAACCCCAAAGCCCAACAAATATCTGACAGATGCTCAAGAATACAATGCTCAACATCTCACACGCTGTATGAATACAATGCCCAAGAATATCACACAAACAACACAATGTCCAACAAATTTCAAATGAGCAATCCAGAAGGGGGGGTCTCACAAATCCTATACCGGGTACCACTATTCTATGTCACAAAGTAACCCATAATCAAGCTTATACCATCTCTATCTAGCCAACTAGCACTAAGTTCATTAAAACACACGGGTTGCTTTTCTCCTTTTCTTCTTCCCCTTTCCTCCGTGAAATGTAGGAACACGAGGTAGAACATGTGCTTATGTTAATTTGGGCGGAGCGTGTATCAATAAATTAAAACTTTTAATAACAAGTAATTAATAATGAGGTTAATTATTAGATTATGCAGGTTTATTAGTAAAATTAAATACAGCTTCTACTTAGCATCTTGTCCTGCAATCATTTCATGATGTGCTCATCAAATGCACTCGTACGAGCTGATTTCATTTTTCACACAGCCGGGTCACAAAATCCAACCGGCACCCAGACAGTATACTCTGCTATAATCCACAAACAGAGGGACGGTATGTGTCTATATAAAAAGTAAAAAAAAAGGTACATAGTTATGCTTAAATATAGCCACTGGCCCTCAACAATCCATATTTACCCTCACCACACAGCGTGTGGGAGGGTATATTAGTCACTTTGTGTGTTAGTGAGTTAGTTAGTTAGTTAGTTAGTTAGTTAGTTAGTTAGTTAGCAAAACTTTTTCACTTTGAACGACTTGTTCTCCATGACTAAGCAGCGAAATCTCTGCAATCTTTCTGAGAATAAAGCCTGTCATCATCAATGCAAGCTAT
>JAYJLX010038626.1:0-15419 GCA_036873525.1 Chalinula nematifera
GGTTGATCTTTGATAACCTGTTCTTTTCAGAACAACTTTATATAATATATGTCAACCGAAAACGTTTCTTTTAGTTCGTATATAGTTCCTGTTAGCTTGCAGCCATTCTTTTAACACTGCTTTACACATATGCAGCATATATACATGTAGCGTAAGGTCTACAGGTCTTGTACATGTACGCTAGTAACCGTAGCCATCTGTCTGTCTTCCTATGGACTATAATAGTTTAGAAAAAATCACCAAATTATTATATTGATTAGATTGGTAAAAAATCACTGAATTATCTGTTGATTAGATTGATTATGTGTGACAGTCAATAATGGCTTCAAGGACACTTTGAAGCAACTCTTGTGTGTTTGTGCTTTGCTAATGTGGTGGGATGATTTGATGAGGGAAAGAAACCTTCTGCATATAACTGAAAATGTGACAATCCTTTACAAGTACATAATACTCCTGTACAGGCTTATAATGCATGTACATATACTTGTACATGTGCTTACATTTTTAATACCCTAGTCTTTTTAAAGGCTTATTTACAATACAATACTAGATCAATGTTGCTTTGGGTGATTTGAATTTTTGATGGGTTTTTTTATGTTGGAGTAGACTGGGAGTCTTTTCCAGCATCAATGTGACATTCAGTGAGTACCATATTTGTAAATTGCATCTTAATTTTGCGCTAGATTGTTTAATTTTTCTCAATTTTACTCCTACAGTGTATCAGTTTTAGTGTGTTTGTGTGTGTATACATGTTACTTGAAGCTTGTAGTAAAAAAAGTGTTATTTACTATGTAAACGTGAACTTTCTCAGTTTCTTACTATTTTTAACTTTTATTGTTGGTAGTAAATATAAGGTAGCATGCAGTCTAAACATTAAATTATTTCCCCCGAATATGGTACAATCAAATTAGACTTATCCAATAAGTATTCTGCTTTTGAAATGGCTTTAGCTTTGTTTTGATGTTTTCTAGTCCACTTCTATTGGCATTTCGGATATAATTACGATTTAAATTTAAGAACAATCATCAAATTGTACATGTATGAACTACATGAAGAAGCTGATTCCTTTTTTTCCAAATGTGACTGTTTTAAACAAAAAAAAAACCCTAGACAAGTCCCAATGGTGTCCATATGAGACGACTGCATAACTAACAGAATTTTTTTTAATTTGATGTTTGTTTTTCCTATTTCCTTTTCAGTATTTTCATTCCAAGCAGTAGCTAGTCAAAGTGAAGACGTTGGTAGTATTGACGTATGTATTGAAGTCACTAATGCCGGTTCTAATCCTATGAACACAACTCTCAATGTGACCACCATTGATGGTGATACAACAGCAGGTAGTATTAATCCAACCATGTATATATAGTGTACAATGTTTATAAGAACCAAATACGCATACACATACTGCATGTACATTTCTTGAAATATTGTTAGAAAAAATGATTACAATTAAAAACCCAAAAGTGAATTATTACCTGTTAGATAATAGATAAAGGTCAATTCAACGTTACAACTGAAAATTCAACTTTTACGTTGCATACTCTTTAACATTGCAGTTCCAGGCGCAACATATCTAGTGTGAATTGACCTGATTTTTAAAATTCCATTACACTCAGGTCCGGATGACTTCACACCACAGAGTGCTACACTATTCTTTTCAGAGGAGGAAATCCGTGCAACTCCAGCGACAGTAAAATGTTTCACAGTGAACATTACAGATGATATGGTAGTGGAATTGAATGAAGACGTAGCCTATCAAGCAATGGCTGTTTCTTCTAATGCCATTGTTAACAACCAAGAGGAATTTACAATTACCGATAATGATGGTATTGAATTAAACATTGCTTAAAATATAATAAGATACACTCGTATTTTTCTCAGAGGCTATTATTTCGTTTGGAAACGAGACTGCTATTTCTGTGTTGGAGTCTGTTGGTACAATCTCAGTATGTGTCAACCTGACTGGACCTGCTGGTGGACTCGAGAGGGACCTCACCATTACAGTTGGAGACAGAGAGGGGACAGCAACGAGTTCGTAATCAGTATAAATTATATTATAAATGACAGTATATGCTATTTTCTCTCTCTCTCTCTCTCTCCCTCCCTCCCCAGATCCCCAAGATTACGTTACCACACCTTCCAATCCCCTAACAGTAATGTTCACCTCCGGAACCCCTCAGGGGGGTCTAGCATGTGGCGTAATTCAAATTGAATCAGAAAACTTCGTTGATGCCGACAAAGACTTTCAAATGTTCCTGGACCCAGTAGCCATTACTGCTGCCATGGTAGTAGAACCAATGGTCATCAACATCACTATACTGAACGATGACAGTTAGTTACATACAATACATGTACATACCTTATTAATGGTCACTAGTATTACAATACAAAACTATGGCAGTTACATGTACATTGTCGTTAATAGAGGCATACATGTAAGTGTACATGTACTGAGAGAGTGATGCTTTCACTTTGATTGAACACCTATTCATTAATATTCATTGAATGTAATGTACTGCTAGTATTAATACTGATATGGTAGATAAGGGAGGAATAAACAAGCTTAGACAGGATACAAGGTCATACATAGGTAGCCTTGGTACATATATAATGAGCTACATGTATGACATTCATGAATATTAATGAGTTTATGGTGTCATGAATATTAATGAGCTATTGTATTTGTGAATATTAATAATTTTGCTGCTAATTATATATATATTTCTTTACATTGATTAGATGCAACATTGACCCTACAGGATATACCACCATTGGTAAATGAGGGTAACGACCTCCAAATATGTGTAGACCTGAACGAGTCTCCACGCACAGATATTATTGTTAACTTAGCAATTACAGAGCCCGGAGCACCTTGGCCAGCCAGATTCATTGCTAGTACGTGTGTGCATGTAATAATATACTAACAGACCCCTTGTAATTGTAAGCAATACTGTTGTCCTTCAATAGGTGAAGATCTCTCACGCCCACTCAACCAGATAAGATTCGTACCGCTCCAGACTCAGGCCTGTGATACTATTCAGATAGTATCTGATCAGTTGTTAGAGGGTCCAGAGGACTTTACAGTGAGCATAGTGAGTTCAGATCCTCCATTGATGCTCGGAGATCCTGTATCCAGTACCATCACGGATGGAGATAGTGAGTTAGAGGAATGCCTCCTTAAATTAGAGGCAATAATGAATTAAATTATTTTAATTGTTAGTTAATAAAATAAAATTGTTAGTTAATTAGCTAGGATTTAATAACTTTAATTAATTGTACTGTGTACGATATTTTTTTCAGGTGCTAATGTGTCCTTTGTGATGGCAGAGGACTCTGCTAGTGAAGATGCTAATACAGTATCCGTTTGTGTTGAACTGATTGATCTCCCGGCCAATGGTTCGGCCGTGGCAGTTGAAGTTGAGGTTGCACCTGCTATGGACATGATTGAGCGATGTAACCCACACAGCTATGCAAGGCGTTAGTGTAATGAATCTTCATACATACTCAGTGATCGGCAGTAATGGGTTGGGATCTGATTAAGATAGTGCATTTCAGTATATTTTTTGTATATTTCTGTATATTCCTGTATAATTCTGTTTACTCTTGTAAATTTTTGTATATTTCAGTATATTCCTATATATTTAATTATATATATTTTTTTCTCTTAGTACCTGAAGACTACACATTACCAGGCCCAGTAACATTTCCCGCTGGAGAGGCTCCACCTAGTCAATGTCTGAGTGTAACCATTATTGATGATACATTTGCTGAAGACAATGAGACCATTCGTCTGATCATATCCTCCGTTACGCCCAGTAGCAACGTTGGAATTGCTGGGATTACATCTACAGCAATAACAGTCATTGATAATGATGGTAAATATTTTATATACTGTTACATACAGTACATATTCATTTACATATAAGCACATAATAGAGAAACCTCCAGTAAGGAAAACTCCCTTTAATGAAAGCCTATGTATAATGAGAAAGATTTTGAGGTCCCTTTCCCAGTGAAGTAATGCATATGTAACCTCTCTTTAAAGAAAACCTCTGAATAATGAAGTAATTTATTTGTCCCGAAAGTTTCATTATTCAGAAGTTCCACTATGTACAGTGATTAACCAGATTGTAATGTATGTACACACAGTACATGTAGAGTACTGAGTTGGTTTGTGTGCAATATTTATACTGATACGTTGTATGAGTGTGGCCCCTCAATTATCTACTCTAATTAATTCCCCTCACACAGCGGTTAACTTCACTGTACCGGAAACACTGACTACCTTAGAGAACTCCACTAACCTCTCTCTGTTTGTCAGTATCCTTGGTCCAGCTAGCAATCTCGAGAGATCCATCAATGTCACCATTGAGGGAACTGATGGCTCTGCTATGGGTATGTTAAAGTGATGCCCTCTTACATGCATACAGAGTATTGGTTTATACTGTATATACATAGCTCCTGACGATTTTTCCATTCCCATGCCTGTACTGATGTTTGAGTGCAGTGAAAATATCACCATTACTAATGACACTGGGAAAGAGGCATCGATCCTGATCGTCAATGACATGATACTTGAGGGAGATGAAACGTTTCAGCTCAGTATATCAACCACACCCACTGATAACGTCAATATTGTTAATGCTGAGACAGATGTTACTATTGAAGATGATGATTGTAAGTACATGTGTAAGGAAGGAGGGAGTGAGGGAGGGAGGAATGAAGAGGCAGGACAACATTAGAAGAGCATAAATGTAACAATTAATGTCTACATTTTCTTCTTTATAAACTCTGTCATCCTGTATACAGTTACCGCTGGTTTTGAACAAAACGACTTTATAATTTCTGAAGGCGCTCCAATGAATCCTGTGGAATTCGAGTTCAGAGTATTCGAGGGCGTCCCACGGAGGGAAACTGTATTCAGTGTTACCGGTACTAGCGAACTACTCAGTGAGTTTGTACTCATGTAAATGTACTGTTATTATTGCATTTATATTTTTAACCCTTTTCATTGGATTGAATTAACAGCAAGTTGCCGTAATATATATGTGTAATGTATATACATGTATATATAGATATACCTACAAGTACATATGCTGTACATAAGTTGTGCAAGTGAATGAAGTTATATATAATGTTCTATCACTATTTCCATGCAGATATTGATTTTTCAATTCTTACCCCAACTGTTACTCTTGGACCAACCACTACCAATGCTACTGTCATAATCTCGATAGTAAATGATGCTGAGACAGAACAAGACGAATTATTCCAAGTTACTGTTAGTACTGATGATGAGTCAGCCATTTTGATCAATAATACTCTAAACATCACCATAGACAGCGACGATAGTCAGTCACAAATCATTTATTATATGTATTACTTTATATGAGTTCTCTCTCTCTCTCTGTGTGTGCAGTGTCTGAGGTGTTCCTAAGCAGCATGACTGCTATCAATGTAACTGAAATTGAAGAGGCAGTTGCCTGTGTGGCTGTTAGAGGGTCACCACTTCGAACTAACTTGACTGTTAATATATCCGTTACTGATATAACAGCTGAACTAGGACGTGAGTTTCACATGAATGTATTGATCTGAAAATGTGTGTTTGTATTGACATTACATGTGTGTACATGTACTTATGCAGTACATAAGCTTATTGTATTAAAGTATTCTTCTGTATATATGCATGAGTACTTGTATATTTACGATACATGTACAGGTACTGTACGTATTATTGTAGTTTAATTGATACATACATAAAACATGTATAATTAATACATATATTTTAAAAAACACCTGCATATTCAATGGAATCACCATAAGTTGCATAATTTATTTTCTCCTATTTATTTTCAAATTATTGTCTATTAATTATCTTTATTTCTATTAATTATTTAGAGGATTACAGAATACCTGACAATGCTTTGACCTTTGTCATTGTTCCGCCATCCACTGAGACCTGTCAAGTAGTGGCTGATATACTTACAGATGATTTATTCGAAGACTTTGAGACGTTTCAAGTGTCCATAGATAGTGTTGACTTTGAGGACGTCACAATTGGTTCACCTAGTTCCCAGAATGTTACTATCATCAACCTTAATGGTGAGTGGATTAGAATCTAACATGTACTATACATTCACAAACAAATAGCAGTCAGTACATACATGTACATGTACATGACGTATAAGACGACAGTAATGTATGACGATTTGAAGAATAAGGCCTTTGATGGATTTTACATTGACGATTTTGCCTGCTCAGTCACATTATTCAATAACGGTGAATAACCACACCCATCAACATATACATTTAGTTAATGACGATCTTGTCAACATGTGGGCAATTGCACATGCGCAGTGAAGACTGGAACCGGGATTTAATTTTTACTGGAGTAAACTTCGATGTTTTCCTTTCAAAACCACTAAATGCTAAAGTTTCTTCCTCGTCAAAGAATTATCTTACATGTACATGTATATGGTATAATACATGTACTTATAAAATGTACAGTACTGTACTGATATAACCTCAGTCAGGGTTTTTTTCAAAGGTGGCTAAGTGCTCATTTTGAGCACTGAAATGCTAGTGAAAAGAGGAGATTGCTAATTTTCATGAAAATGTTGCATACATTATTGCTGCATGTACATGTACTAAGTGAGTGTCTAGTCTGTGGGAGACCCCGTGCACAGCACAACAAAAAAAAAACATGGTTTAGACATGTATTTTAATGCTTTTATCCCTCTCAACAAACATCATTTTTCATTGAGTATTTAAAACCAAACGACCTAAGAAAAGAGGACTATCTTGCTAAAATAGAAACAACACATTAATTGTTCAGGCTTCCCGCATCATGTCAATCCTCCCTTCATTCGAGGTTGGCATGGAGTATTGGTTGACTTAATAGCCAGTGCAATTCCTTAAGTGCTGTGTAGTTTATTATTGGTTCAAGAGTGTCAATTTGTTTTAGAGGTTACTGCACTGTGCAGCATTAGTGTACATGTGAATTAACTACATTACATGGTGCTGTGTTCCCTGTTTGTTCACTGTATTGTAGAGCTCTCCATTACTATACAACCAGTGGCAGATCGGATTCCTGAGAATGGAGGAATGACAGATATAGTGGCTACTCCTAGCGTACCTGGTATGGGCTCAGCTATTCCTATTCTAATACAGCTCAATTTCACCGCTTCAAATGCTACTTGTATGTATTGTAACGCAGTGGTTTATGGGGTATTTGAATTAATTGCCTTACATTTTTTTAGTGGATGAAGATTTCACTATCAGTGGTGATGTGTTCAATTTCACAGTTAGTGACTTGATAGTACCAACTTCTCGAAGTATTTCAGTCATTGCAACGGATGATGAGATATTGGAAGGCGATGAGCTGATCACTTTCGAACTAGTACCATCGGATATTCTTGACCTGCCCGGTCTCACTGTCACTATACTCAATGAAAATATAGCAATCACAGATGATGAAGGTCTGCTCTATGGCATTCATTAATAGACAGTGATTTACATGTACATGTACTTGTAATTATTTGGCTTTGTGACGAAGTACTGCCTTACTTTAATCAACTGTATAGTTACTTTTTTAGGCTCTTGTCTTTTTTGCTCTATGCAGTGATTCGAATTGAATTTGTTGATGCGGTGTTCAATTTCACTGAGGGGGATACCTCAGTGAGTGTATGTATAAGACCGGAGTCGATTCCTGCAGCAGGTTACTCAGTGCCCATTGAAACATCAGTATCAGTTGTATCGTTGGACCCCATTGAATGTAGTGGATCAGGACTCGCTAGTGGTTAGTCAGTAGAGAGAAGAGACGATTTGATTAATTTTCGCATGATTTTCGACTTTTAATGTTTCACCCAGTGTAAAGCCTAGTTCACAATATGATACTAGTGGAACATTACAGCTGGAATAGATGTCTAGTCTATTCCAATGTAAATGCTATGTTAAAGATCAAATTGCCAACACAATTTACGTAGATGCTTGACTAATGTAATATTGTGAACTACGTATAAACTCAAAATTGTGAACCTTCTATATGCTGTATTAATGGAAACACTCGAAAGATTCCACTTATATGGTATATACTTTACCTTATTTTTTTTTTGTTAATTTAGAATCTGATTTTGAAATTGATGATGATCTGATGTTCACTTTTCCCCCGAATTCAACAACCGAGCAATGTTTCTCACTCAACATAACCGACGATGATCTCACTGAAGGTCTGGAGACATTCTCACTCGCCATAACTGTCATTTCCCCTTCTGTTATTGCCACTCCGGGACCACCATCCACTGTTCAGATCTTTGATAACGATAGTAAGAACTATACACGTTATACACTGTACATGTACAATGCCATATCTCTTTAATAATACATGCCTTTGTATGCATTACATGAACATGCATATGCAATACTTTATAACACTTACACGTATCTTTCTTACCTTTTAAGTATTGATGGATGACATGCATCTACAGTGTACATGTACATATACAATACAAACCACGCCCTTTCTCATTTCTCACTCTCTGGTCACTGTTTTATCATTTCTTAGCAATAACTGTGTCAATGTCTCAGCCGAATGTCGAGGTCTTTGAGAATGTCACTAATGCTACAGTATGTGTGGATCTGTTTCAAGGACGGTTATGTACTGACACGGATATTAATGTCGACTCATTTCAGCTAATGTTCACAACTGCTACCGGTTAGAGAGACGACTTGAGCACACGCAACTGCAGCTATTACTTGTCTTCTCCCCCCTCCCCCTCCCTTTCTCTCTCTCTCTCTCTCTCTCTCTCTCTCTCTCTCTTTCTGTCTATTAGCTAATGAAGATTATATACCGGGTGGATTCACTGCTGTACTTCCTGCTAACTCTGTACCTGGTGCCACAGCCTGCTTTGATGTTACCATTATCGATGACATGGTGGTAGAAGGAACTGAAAACTTCGGATTAAGGCTTGCCGTTGATGACAATCCATTAGTTGTCGAGGCCAGTTCAATAAGTCTAACTCAGACTCAAGTTTCAATCATAAATAATGATGGTATGTCTATAAGACATAGGGATTCAGTTCACTACTAATACTCATACATTAAATGTATATACTGTGTATACAAATATAGCTGCTGTTCGATTTGCCAATGATTCGCTGATCGTGAATGAAGCCCAAGTAGTCAGCGTGTGTGTTGAAATATTTGATGGACAGCTACTAGAGTCAGCATCTGTTGAAATACAAGTCAATGATACTCAAGGTATTGAATTGTAGTGATTTACAGTCATTATAACACCAAGTTCAAGTACAAATCATAATAATCTCTCTCCTCCTTCCCTTCCTTTCCCCTGTTCAGGTGCTGGAAACCTTGATTTTATGCTGTCAACTACAACCCTAACCTTTGGTCCTAATGATGCCGTACGTTGCTTTAATGTTTCTATCCCTGCTGATGTATTGAAAGAGGTCAATGAGAGCATTGCTTTGCGGATTACAGAGGATGAACCAACCATTGTTGCCTCTCCTGATCTACTGAACATCACTATTATTAGCAATGATGGTTAGTCAGTTGGATCACATGCCAATCACATGATAATCACATGACTTTTAGTCATATACATGTACCACATTACATAATGTATGCTTTGTGTTGACCCACAATGCAAAAATTTTTTTAAAAATAATTAATTAGTCAGCATAAGTTTTGAAAATATATTTTTATAATTTTTTTTTGTAGTCCTTATGAATTACATGTGCGTACAATTTGTATATTCTTTGTTTCTGTTTTGTTTTCATAGTGGCTAATGTCTCATTTGTAAATGACTCCTTCATTCAAGTCGATGAATCCGTCGGGACCATACAGTTATGTGTTGAACTAAATGGAGCAGCTGTTAGCCAGGAACTTGTCATTGACTTTACTTTGCCTTCGCCGATATCTGCTTCTGGTTGGTGTAATTTAGTATATATTCATCCCATGCACTCTTCTCATCAAGAGAGGACTGACTGGATGACTATACACAGGTGTTGTTGTTGTTGTTTAATATATCCGATCTGTTACAATAGTTAATACCGATTTTATGATTCCGGCTGAAAGGTCATTCACATTCCCTGCTGGTTCACCAGTGGGTTCCTTGAGCTGTATTAATGTCACAATAGAGGATGATGAAAGATACGAACTAACGGAAGATTTTGGCATTATACTTACTGCACCAGCCAACCCTCTCTGTGTGATATCAGACCCTACTAGAGTTGATGTTGATATACTGGACAATGATAGTTAGTGTAATCAATACAGTACTATATAATGTACTTTACATACATAGTTATGCATATACATGTATGTATGTGTTCTCTAGTGGCTTTATGATACATGTGCATGTATATAAGGATACCATTTGATGTAAAGTGGATACGTACAGTGATTTCTTCTATCATGTTACTTCACTGTAGACATTACCCTGTCCTTCAATACCAGTTCAGTGGACATAGCTGAAGGAGAGAACGTAATAATTCAAATTGTACTGGAAATCCCTCCTGGTGGGATACAGCCTCTTGTCTCCGTAGCTTTTAACGAAGAATTAATAACAGCAGAGTGTAAGCTAGTGGTTTGATTTACACATTGCAATAATACCCAAGTGCACATGTTGTTAGATGTATGTATTGACTTGGCATGTATTCAAGCATTATAGCAATACCTTATGATTGGGTGTATCAATAACTATATATTCCTTTCCATCATCCTTTCACTGATTGTATTTTCAAAATTAAAATTTGGCGATAGAAATGTCTTAAACCCTTTTTCAAACATTTTTATCTGCAATAAAATTGTTTGAAATTTTGATTGGTGAAAGCATGATAGAAAGGAACAGTACTCAATGAGAGGGTTATTATACGAAATACAAACATGAGAGTTTTGACTTCTTTTTCTTTTAGCTGGAGACTTTTCTTTCTCTCCTTCAATGGTCACGTTTGACGGTATGCTTATTACGCCTCCAACGGCCTTTCAAGAGGTTGATGTCTCCGCATTACTTGATGCATTTGTGGAACAAGACAGGGAAGTAGTGGAATTATCATTCAGTGCAACCAGCAGATTCGATCCTGGAAATTTTACTACTCTTACTGTCAATATACTCAACATCAACGGTCAGTTAAATACTGATTCTATACACTACAGTATGTAATATATACACATGTACCATACACGTAGTATGCAGCTTATGCATGTGTATCTTGTTATCATGTGCATATGTAAGAAATACTGTAATTCCTCTAAAATTTCGGACCTCCGATTTCGAAAATAAATAATTATTTGTGAGAAAAATATCCAAACTAAAAATTCGTTTTATAAATTATTCTAGTCTTGCGATTCGATTTCGCTCCGTGAAAGGAAAAGACCATCAGCAACTCAACAACCAGATAACTTTTTTTCATTCTGTTACTTTACCGTACTTTTTGCAAAGTCTCCAATTTCGTAAAAATAATGTCGAAATTTTGGAGGAGTTACGGTATGTACTTAACAATGAATATGCTTGCTTGTAGTGTGATTGGAAGAAGGCATGGTCAATTATTAAGTTTTGTTTACATGTACACCATATGTATTGAAAAAAACTGTGCACTTAACCATTTCACAATACACATGTACATGTACCATATACATGGTTATTTTTAATGAGTTAAAAATTTATTTTTTAAAATTTTACACGTTAAAATTTGACATGTTAAATTAAAAACGCTGTTAAATAAACCATGTTTACGGTATATGTATCCTATGAATGCAAATACATGTAGATATACAACTATTATGTTTGATGATTACAATTAATTGCTTGTTATTTCAATGATGTAATTATACTCTTTTTCAGGGGGTAACCTTACCATCCAGCATCCTGCTCAAACGAATGAAAGTGTTGGATCAGTAAATGTCAGTGTTGAACTGTCACTGGATTCAGGTGTCACCCTCGAGGACCCTTTCAATGTTACTATAGCCTTTAACGATTCAACAGCTTTAGGTACATTGTATTTGTGTTTGTGAGTGTGTGTCTGTGTATTTATACATTATCCGTTGATCGCTTTCAATTCACAGAGAATTTGGATTTCATTCCACCTATGGATGATGTATTGACCTTTGAACCCGGCTCAGCTTTAGTAGAAACAGTCAGCGTTCAGATAGTGGAAGACCAGCTATTTGAGAGTCTTGTCGAAACATTCACAGCTACCATAATGAATGCAACCATATCAACTCTGTCCATCCCAGTACCCTCAGTGGACATTGACATACTGGATACTGACAGTGAGTTAATACAGGTATGTACAGCCGCACCTAATTACTCCCTCTCTCTCTGTCTCATGTAGTTGCCAACTTCAGTATATCTCCAATGAATACCAGTGTGCGTGTATTAGAGGATGCTGATTCTATTGATATATGTATTGACCTTGTGGGTCCTGCTAATGGACTAGCTGTGTCTGTATCTGTATCCTATGCTGCTGTAGATGGCTCTGCAAATATTGGTTGGTTACTTACAGTATATATGTACATGTATGTACATGTATATACCGTATAGAGGGAAATTTTTGTGTGGATAAAAATTTCTGCATTTTTAGTGAATAAAAGCTTTCTATGGGCAACTATTCTTACACTTTGCCCCTGTATGTGCAACGTAAATAGAATTTTTATAAGGAATTAAATTTTAAATTTTGTGCTTTGTTAAGACCCCAGAAACAGCAGAAATCAATACTCACAAAAATTCCCCTCTATACAGTATACTATAGTGCTGTTGATGTATCAACTGTACAGCTAATATGTTGTAGTAGAATTAATTGCTATGTCCGTATGCTGCAGGTGATGATTTCAATGTTAGCCCTGGTACGGTTGCCTTCTCCCCTGGTAGTGTACCGGGCTCTACACGATGTGTAAATATTAACATATTGGAGGATGTGCTGTTCGAAGGAGAGGAGACGTTTACATTTGAAGCAACAGCAGTTGATTCAACAAGGAATGTGGTTGACCCATCTGTGTCAAATATCATTATAATTGATAATGAATGTAAGCACGTATATGTACAGTACATGTATTGTATCACACTAATCATAGTACCAATGTATTGTACATATATGTACAGGGTTTTTTTAGGGTGTCTCGGGAGGGGGGGGGGGGGGGAATGCCCCTCCCCCCCTAAAATGTTCTTGTGCCCTCTGAAACTCCTAGCTGTTGAAAAAAAATGTACATGTAGTGTTGATCAGCACTGTAAACTTAAAGAAGCAGACATTTGCTTGACTTCGACCACCCCCAATCCCCCTCATTTATTAAGAAAATGAGTGTGCCCCCTCTGAAAAATATTTCTAGAAAATACCTGCTTGTATAACGTGCAGTTGTAGATAATTAGTGTCTTTGTTTTGTTATAGTTATATTATTGTTTGGCGCTTACTTGTCTATGCATGTATAAAGGATTCGATAAAGGAAAGTATTGAACTTGCTTGTATACTTTTATTTTTATATACGTAGCTTAGTTTTGTCATGATTTTTTGTCTTGTTTGTTGTTATAAATAGTGCGTGTGGAGTATTTGAATGACTCTATAGCCAGGGAATTCCCCGAGGGGGATATGCCAGTGTTTCCCATTTGTTTCTCAGTCGTTGAAGGAACTCCATCCATTGACCACGATGTATCACTAGAACCTGATTCTCGTTCCACTGCTATTGAAGGTATAATTAAAGTAGACGATAGATACATATAGCCCTCTATTAGTAGACATCCACTCCTATAATACCTGAACCATGTGTGTCTGATTATCTGTGTACAGGTACAGACTACATTCTGTCCGGTAATCCATTAATAATCAACGCCACCGTAACCAGTGGTTGTATTGAAGTCATTATATTGAACGACAACATCTCGGAGAATGATGACACGATCTCGTTTACAGCCGCTACCACTAGCTCTGGCCTTCAGATCAGTAACGGAGGTTTCCTAAACCTAACTATCATCAATGATGACTGTGAGTAAATGGTGTAATATGTAATGTGTATTTTAACAGTTGTTCTTGCATGTACATGTACATGTGCATGGCGATTCCTTAACATTTGTTTATGACATAATTTTATTGTGTGGGATTTTATATACTACAGTATTATTTTCCTGTTCATTATAGTTCCAATACTGGAGTTCAATAATACCAAGTATATAGTGAACGAGTCCATCTCTACTATTGTGGAAATCTGTATCCGTGTTAGTCCTGACGGAGCCAGAATAGGACCAGACCACCTACCCCTTGAAGTTGAACTGGAGTTTGAGGAAAAGACAGCAAACAGTAATGCAAATCTTAATAATATTGTATGGGAAGTCTCTATAGATTATCATCAAAGTTTAATTTTTAGCTTTAATTTTGTGTGTACTGTCAACTGTGCACAGCATGCTCACCTTCTGTACCAGACAAGTGTGTTTATACAGCTGTAATACATGTATTATTGTATGCACAGTATAATTTGCAGTATGTTTTATGAACAATGATAACTTACTTTCTCTCTCAAAAGCCCTAATGGTATTTGTATCTACATTGAATATGCACATGGGTAAATAAATAAGTAAATAAATAAATTTTGTGATTTTTTTTTTTGTGATGGAAATTTTTTTATAAGTTAAACAATTTTCTTTCAACACCCACGCATGTGACTTGTAACCGGCCTTGCACGACAGAAAGAAATTTATTTTCCATGACGTTAATTAGCAAATAAGTAAAAAATTTATTTTAAAATATCCTCGTCAAGTAGTGTTATGTATTAGTTATAGTATACACTAGCGGTTTTTTAGTGAAATAAAACCCGCTGCCCGAGGGCGCGAAGCGCCCGAGGGCGAGGGTTTTATTTCACTAAAAAAACCGCTAGTGTATACTATAAGTGTTTTCTAGCCAATCAACGCAACTTGCGCCATAAGTAAACACTATAACCATAGCAATATGTGCGTCAGATAAACTCACATTTTCATTTCTGCTTCATTCAAAATAAAAAATGAAAAGAAAGAACGAAGTCTCAACTGCTGTTAGTGATAAAAGGCGATTCGAGTTTATAGAAAACGAAGATGAGCTAACAAAAATGGTAAAACCACACCCTCCTACCAGCACCACCCATTCTACCGATTGGGCTAGACGTAATTTCCAAGAATGGCGTACTGCAAGGAATGAAAAATTTCTTGAGGACCCCGTACCCGCTGATTTACTTGCTAGAGCTGATATTCAGCAGTTAAATAAATGGCTTTCCCTGTACATTATTGAAACTAGAAACTCAAAAGGAGGCAAATATCCAGCCAAGACAATATACCAACTGCTATGCGGTCTACTGCGCCATGCAAGGCTCGAATTCGACCCTTGCTATCCCAATTTCCTAGATGTAAACAATGCATCATTCAAACAACTTCAAACTGCAATGGATAA
>JAYJLX010038637.1:0-15418 GCA_036873525.1 Chalinula nematifera
AACAAAGATGAAAAATAGTTGATTTTTTAAGGCAACCGCGATTTTTTAAGCCCGTGAATATTACCGGCTATACGGTACTTATATTACATTTCCTTTGCATGGGGGGGGGGGGGAAATGGCCATTCATGTTCTTTTGAGGCTCCCAACTTCAACAATAAAGGGCACCTTTTTTTCCCCCAGTTCGGTATTAATTGGTATTAACGCGACAAATGGACTTCATAGTACATGTAGTAGTGGAAAAGGTGATACTACAGGAATAAGATATGGTATAGCTTGAAATATTCGCAATTTTATCAATTTTAAAGTGCTCAAAAGTAATAATTTTAGAATATCTCCATAATTAGAAATTCAAAGCTTTGTTTGCCACAACTTGTAGGTTGTAGATAGGGTCAATAACACCTTGCAAATAAAATTTTAGCTTCATCATTGTAGCGAAAAAAAAGTCACCTATTTAATTTATTTTTGCTTGAAGTTCATCCCAATTTGCTAAACTGGAGTTGCGTCTGTAGTTTATAAGCTCATAGTTGGCTTAAGTAAGCTTCATTCTTTATTATGATTGTATGTAATGAAAAAAAGCGCTATGTTTATGTTAATGTACATGTACACTGACGGTTGAAAGTTGGCCTTAATTTCAGCCGTTATGAGGCCGTCCCAGGTATTAAGTCACCTCTGTTGATGGCTAAGGGAGGTTAATAGTCTTAATCCTTATCTGCGTATCTGCTGGATGTTTATCACCTCCAGGTAACAATAGGTGAGACCCCACTCCAGCATGTGCAATGGCCTAGCCTCCAGTACATTTTAGTGGTGGGTGATATATCGATACACTATCGATACTATTCGATGCACTGCAAGTTTGAAATCTTGTGGGAGTCTGGTAGAAGGTGCCTGTTTGTCTAGAACAGCAAATAGATCAGCAAAACGAAGTACCTTATGGACACACTTCACAAAACAGACGTTCTCAGTGCCCGTTGTGATTTGTGACTATAAAATAATGACATTTACAAATACTTCAAACATGATGAAGGTATTTATATAGGCACACATAATACATTCAGCACTAACTATTATATATACTCATGGCATGATAGCACTTAAAAATGTACCATAAAACGGAACATAAAGATGTAGTACAATATCAGCAACAGCAAAGCCAGAAAGCAGCAAACACAAACCACAGCACAGCAGCAACCTACACTACATGATGTCATCACAAAAAAACCTACAGCAGTAAGAACTGACAGCAATCTTAATGCTCACTATACTTAGTATAACTTGAATGCAATACTAATGCACTATGACATTATACGATGGCACATGCATATGACTTCTATATTTGATTATTATTATAGAAACATCACGTCATTGTGTGACCCTAGTTGAAGCACTGGTGAATATGATTGCCACTGATTTGCAACCAGCGTCCATTGTGGAGGATGACGGCTTCTTGAAGTTTTTGAAGGTGCTTGACCCTAAGTATATCCCTCTGAGTAACTGCATAATCATGAGGGATATCTTGCCCCGCCTTTATGCTAAAAAGGAACAGGAAGTAAGGGGTATACTAGACCGAAGCAAGTGGTGTACTATTACAACAGACCTTTGGACATCTCGCGCTACCATGGGGTATATGACGGTCACCTGCCACTTGGTTGACGAGGATTGGCAAACGCGATCCTTTGTCTTGGAAACCACAGTCACGTAGATGAGGCACACACAATTGTAAATTTGGTTGCAGCTTTTAGAGTGGTTACTGAGAAGTGGAATATCACCAGAAAAGTATACTGTGCTGTTATCAATGCTGTTTCAAACATCACTGCAACCATTCGCTCAAACAGGTGGAATAACCTAGTCTGCTTTGCCCACAGGCTTAACCTTGTCGTCACTTGTGCCATTAATGATGTTGAAGAGCTGCAAACCATTGTGGATGGTATAAAGAGAATCGTCACCTATTCTCATAAGAATTCAAAGCCACCGACAAGTTAACAGCAATCCAGGACAGGCTCGGTTTACCTAATCACCGGTTAATCCAACATGTTGACACATGGTGGAATTCTGTCTTTTATATGATGGAGTGGTACTTACTACAACAAGAAGCTGTTAGGATCACCTTGTGTATGCTCAATAAAAGCAGTCTAGTCTTGCCAGCTGAGCAGAACTCCTCCATTGAAGCGGTCCTCAAGATCCTCAAACCTTTTGAGGCAGTAACAACAAAGGTATCAGCAGAGAAGTACGTGTCAGCATCCAAAGTCATCCCACTTGCTCGGGGCCTTCAAAAGCTAGTATCCCATCAGTTATCCACCACTGATGATACCACTGCTCAATTACTAGCTGAGAAATTATTAGCACAAATGGCTAATCGGTTTGTTGGATTATAAAATAAAACAGTTTTAGCTGTTGCTACTCTCCTTGACCCCAGATTCAAAAAAATTCCTTTTCTAAGAAATTAAACTTCTTGCTTCAAGAGAATGAAAAGGTCGATGATAGACGATGCAACGTCGCTAACAGAATTAACTGCTGCGATGGAAGAGGAGACTCTACAGCAGTCAACATCAGCATCAACACCCACGATATCCAATCCTGTTTGGGACATGTTTGACGAAGAAGCAGAGTGCTCAACTTCTATGAGAAGTACTGAAATATCAATCAACACTTAAATCGATCAATATATCAAACAACCAGTGATCAGTAGGCAATCCAATCCACTGGAGTGGTGGAAAAGCAGCATGCACGTCTACCTAGCACTACATAAAGTAGCCAAAGTGCACCTTTTAACAGTAGCCACCTCAGTGCCTTCAGAATGGCTTTTCAGCAAAGCTGGGGAGCTGATATTGAGCAAGAGAAGTCATCTGAAGGAAGAGAACGTTAATGCTTTCCTCTTCCTTAACAATAATAACAGCTAACTGAACTCCTCGCTGCATGCACTCACGCATCATGCATTTCATTCCTAAACGATTAAACATTATGAACGCAATGGTAATTACTGATTAAACAATCGTAGTAATGCACAGCTGATGCATGCCACGTGAACATTAAAAAGGAATTATTGATTGAGTTGCGGGTTTTTTGAATAACGTAGCAATTTTAAACATTAATTAAAGGGGTGTGGCTTTGATATTGTATTGAAAACATATTGATATGTGATGATATTGCATGTGTATCAAATCGTTATCGAATCGATGTGAAATTTTTAATATCGCCCACCACTAGTACATTTTAGTCTCGCGTAGTCAGACCCTCGCAAAAAGGAGGGTCTGGAAACACGAGCGTACTGGTTTTGTTTAAGTACCACCGACCACACAAAGGCACCCATCATATTAAAGAATACATCTACTGTAAAGACATCATGGCCAGTTGTCTTGCCAGTTGTGCATTGTGTAAAGGAGATGTGAGTACTGGGAGAGGAAAAGCTAAGCAAATTTTGATACTTGGAGGAAATGCTGATGATCTGAGAGATAAATTAGACTTGTTTTTACACAAGGAACTAGATGTTCGTCTGGTGGATACAAGTGTCACAGATTCCAGCTACTTGTGTCACAAATGTAGGCACGAGATTGAGAGGTACATTGTATTTCAGGTTATAAAAATCCTTACTCTATATAAAAATATGTGTGTATAGGTATTTTAAGGTAATACAGGATTTAAACTCTAAGAGAGACAAGCTAGTGACTAAGTGTAGAGCTAACTTAGTTGAAAGTCCTGTTCATGACATCAGTATACACTACCATCAGCACAGAAAGCGTTCAGGAAATTCAACCAGCACCTTATGCACTACACTTAAAAGACCCAGAATCCAGCAGTCTCAACAGCAGCATGATACTGTTAAGGTTAAAATAAACTTATCAAATTATATACACACGTATCATATATTACAGATGGAATATTTCTTTGCTTACGACTATGCATAGGTCAGTGTAAGTTATACCTCTGGAGTGAAGCAGTATGCCTGTTCACCTTGGACATCACAGAGCATCAAGTGTTTGTGTTGTGGTAGCTATCCAAAGTTACTGACCGCTTTGTCCAGCCATGAACAAACGACTACCGCTACCTTAAATAGTGTAGTAAAGTGTATGCGCAATGAAATCAAGGTAGTGTGCTCTAGAAAGCATAACTCGATTCTGACAGACTACCATGAGGGAATCAAGCTCTTCAGTTGGGATACTATCTGGTCAGCATTAGTGAAAATGATTCCAACATCAATGCAGTTCCTCTCCACTCTTTTGTTACACCGCAAAACTACACTTCCTGATATAAAACCCGTTGTATGCCTCATAGCGTCAATGATACTTAAGCATCACAACTCTCACATGTCCCTATGCCAAAGAGTTATATCGGTGATTCTATACAGCAGTGGAATGCCCAAAAAGGTAATTTGATGTACTTCTATATTACTGAATGCATGCATGTGTTTATTACACTTGAATAATTATCATGCATTCTTATAGGTGTTTAAATACTTTCAGCGATTGATGATCAGCCATTCTCGTAAGCAAACAGTCCGGTTAATGACCATGTTGACTGACGACTATGACAATGATGTTCTAGAGTGGAGTAATTCTTTTATTAATTCTCTTAAGGTAACTTAACCTAAAGAATTTTGACTCCTTAAATTAATTAATCTTAATTATACTGATGCTGAATGTAGATGAGGAGCTACATGACAACTAACAGTGCTTGTAACATATTCCAGACTGAAGATGATAATGAGTGCACTTTAGAGGAAAATAGTGATGAGACTAAAGCTGGACGGGATGACGATGATGATGATGATAATAATGATGATGATAATAATGATGATGATGGTAATGAAAAGGATGATGATAAAGAGATTGATAGCAATGAGGAGGATGAAGATGATGAAGGCAATGAACAGGAGAATGAGACCGACAATGACAACACAGATGAAGAAACAGATGTAGAAATAGACAGTGAGCTACTTATGCCGATTGGTCCACCTTCAATGACTAGCAACTGGAAAGGGTATAAAATAGTTGGTGACAGCAGACCGCACAACAAAATCGTTGCATTATTTTCACTCCTACGCAGTCCTGGATTGAGTGGATTTAAGTGGAGTAAGTGATGAGCCAGCAAAGAAAGAAATAGCTTTTGGAGACCTTATACCATCTACTTCTGAAATAGTAGAATTGAAGAAAATCTTTGTCACATTAATATCAAGGTATAACATTAACCAAATTGTTAAAATTATTAATGCTGAATTGAATTAGTTTTTTTATTGTAGAATCTTAGTTACAGTAATGCCTCAGGTATATGATCAGCAGGCAAAAGATGTGACATGGCATATTCCTCACCAATATAAAAAAGAAATGTCAGCAAAATCAACTGTTGTAAGTTTATACTGATAATACAGCATGCATATGTATTAATGTGATTAGTATACATGTTATATAATATCAGTTTATATAATTATATGTAGGTCCCCTTAGGTGTCATAATGCGAAACGAAAATCGACTAAATGAGATGTGTCTGATTCTTGATGATATTTCGAAGTACAGTGTCCAATCCATAGTAAAGAAATCAACGTTGTACTTCCTGATCAAAGTGTGCTAAAACAACAGATGGTGAAAGTATATGAAATAGGCATAGGTGGTGATCAACTTACGTGTGCTCGTGTAAGAGGTGCACAAGGTCTACGGAAAACTCATGATGGCGGTGTTGATCATCAATTGAAAACCACTATACCATTTGTTGAGGATTGGCATTCTAGACTAACACTTGTGACCGTGAGTAAATGAGTTTGTATGTAATCTACCATGTTTTTAGTTGTTTTACATTTTAATATGATTGTTTATTTTGAATCGGATGTTTCACAAAGAAATGATAGCTGAGAAAGGCACCTTATATCAATTGAAAGGCATTTTGAATGTTTCTTCGTTGCCAAAAGAGCCTAAAGCGAATATGAAGGGATGTGAAGATTTCCTCCTGATTATCCTGTCTGGATTGGCTGCAGCTGCCTCCTGGTATGAGACCATATATCAAAGACTTCCCATATCCAGTGGGCAAGGATGCAAAACACATCATTTCCCTGAATAAAAGCAAGTAAGCATCGCTTTTGCTTCTCTTTCGATGTCGAAGCACCAGCTTTAATCATCGCAGCTTCTATGGCATCAATTTTTGGCTCGTGCAAAGATGCATGAATAATCATGATGAATATCATTAACAGTGTAAATATCATTAAAATCAACCACAGTTATTTTTTTTGTTTGTAAACAATTTAAGTGCTGATAAGTGGTACTTGAACAAAACCGGTACGCTCATGTCCACCGACCCTCCTTTTTGCGAGGGACTAAGTACATTTTATGGAGTGGGAGCCTTGCTGGATCCCCAAAGAGGGTAAAGGGTAAGGCTTTGCTCTATAACAGCAGACTTGATGGTGGTCAGTTTCTTTGCACTATAACAGCACCTTCAACAGTAAACTCATATGGGCAGACTGTTACCTTAGCCTTTTTCAAATTCCTGTGCCAAACAACTATATGTGTATTGCTGAGATGAGCTAAACATGATCTCTTAGGGAAGAAAGTTCAAATCTTTTTAGGTAGAAAGGTACAGCTATTTGTCCAGTTTTCAGCCATCCTTAACTATACAGTAGTTCCCCAATCTTCACCAGGCCCCCCGGTCATTAGGAAAGACAGCTTCATAAGAGACGGCTTCGTAGCTCCAGTAAGCGATGTACAACATGTATCTCATATCGTTTGCTATCCCACTTAATGAAATAGATATAACAAATGCGCAAAAATTAATGATGCCATACCGATCATAACTGAGGCTGCAACCAAGTGCGTCACTAAAACTTGGGATGCATAGTTCTCTCAAAGAAAACCTGGTGAAGAAAAGATTCAATATGGCTTCGTCAATTTGACTAACTCCAACATTGAACAACTGATTGAAGAACAATTAAATTTCTTATCAAGATTCATTCTCGAAGTTAGAAAGAAAAACAGGGACCAATATCCTCAAAACAGTCTGTATCAGATGGTTTGCAGTTGCAATGCCAAGTCCAGAAAGTCCCTCCCAGTGTTAACGTCTGCAGCCCCACCTATAATTCAGTTAGCAGGACACAAGACTCTGAATGAAGCGACTTAAATCAAGTGGTTTGGGTATGATAGTCGAAAAAGCAGAGTCTTTCGCAAGTTGTTCATCAGAATAATTCATCATTCACTTATATCTATATTGAACATACTGCACATCTTGTATCATACATACAGAATACTAGAATGATACTCTTTTCAAAATATTATTAAAATTTAAATTAGTAATCTCCATGAAGGTTACTATTAGTAACCTGCGCGGAGGTTACTAATAGATTGACAACCAGTTACTTAATCATTATAAGAGCTTTAAAAAACTAAACACAATTAATTAACTTAATACACTAAAATGATATTTAATGATTTAACTATTGAAGAATTTGGCAATTACACCAACAAACTTTAAGACTCACAGATCCACATTTAACAGTAACACTAAGGTAATTCGCTTTTGCTACGCTTCAAAGCCATAATATTCTAACACATGCAATAATTACAGCTTCTATTTGTTTTTCCTAATACACAAATATTGATACAAATATTGATCATTAATACTACGTGTATCTTGAGTGGTGTTACAACTAACTACAGTACACCACTGTTCCAACCTTTGCTTCAAAAGAATTGTCAGTTAGTCTGGGATCTACTTCTTCATCTTCTTGTACTCGTTTAAAGGGTATAATGGATAGTCCACTGGCCTACAGAAATACAAACAAGACACAGAATAATATAAAATAACAAAAAAATAAAATCCATACAAAAGCTATGAAACTAATATAACAAAAACACTTAATACTTGGCACTACCTCAAAACGTCAAATTTAAGGCCAATTTTGAACATCAGTAATAGAATGCTTGTTTTCATAGGTATAACAGTAAAGAGTAAAGCTTACTATCCCTGATATTCAGTGGCCTGTGGTGACCTTGTGGTATTAGAGCAGCCGATGAATCATTTGAGTCAGAGTCAGGGTCTGAAGGTAGTTCCTCATCACTACTAAACTCGTCATCATCACTGGACTCATCACCAACATGGATAACAAACTCACGGACACTATAATACTCTGTAAGTCCATCAATCTGCCAGTCAGTGTAATAACTCGATCTAGACGAGTGTTAGTGCGTCCTGACAACAAAAGTCACTCTTGGTATCCGACCTTCAAATGAAGCTGTTGACAGTTTACTAAACACAATTTACAGGATATAACTTCAAATTAAGGATACGAGATGTACGAAACGCTGCAAGCATTTGTACCATGACTAGTTTAAATAGACCAATCAGATTGCTCGAAATTAGGTTGATAAAGTTGAATTTTTTAAACAAAGACGAAGACAGCTCTTTTGTTTTATTTTTTTAGTTTGCATGTATGTAAAAAGCAAGTTGAAAAGTAGTCTAATGAAACACAGTAGCAGAAGTGCTGAGCCAGTGAGTGAACAAGAGAAAGGTGTCGCTCAAAAAGCACTTATGGAAGGTTTCACCAAACGCTGCAGACTAACCTGGCTGTATTTGCCCTGTCAAAAGTTTATTCTACAAGAACACGAAACAGCTATAGCATGTTCACGTTGACTTCATACTAAAAAAAAGTTGAATAACTTTGTTAGTATTCAAGAATTTTTTTGCATATAAATATTCACAAACTCGCACTTCTTTTGGTACAAGTTTCATTGAAGTTGCAAGTAAATTACTATTGTTTTCAAAAACACACTGATGATCAAAGACTACCGCCAGGCATTCATTTTTAATGGGTGTGTGTAAGTTATTAGATTTTACAGTTTTTGGAAAGATGGCAACCCCTAGTAGAAAAATCGGTCAAGGAAGAAGGATTAAAAGCCAGATGAAAGTGGTAGTAATGAATGTGTACAAATATTTTGAGGACCTGGAAAGACACACAAAAGGCAAAGGGCCCTTCCGAGGACATTGGAACCAACAGATAAGACAAAAATAGCTGTTACAGTGAGGTCTGGCCTCTTGTAGGAATAAATCATTACTCCATCCTCAAAGAGGAGGAAAAAGGAGACTTCATAACACCTCCTAGGAAATTTAAAAGATCTAGGCAGAAGTTGTAACAGACTTGTTCGATAGAGATGCTATAAGGAGGGCTATTTATAGGCAGTATGATGGAAACAATCGCCTCACTCTGAATAACTTACTGGTAATGTACACTTCCGATGAAACATAATCACTTTTGCTATACATAGCCTATACTGAAACAGGACGAAATATTTGGAGGAGGCCGCACAAAGCTGTCTAAACTACTCAATGAAATGGGTTTTAGGTTAGTATAAATATATCAGATCTATGTAACTATGCTTCATGCATGTTATATATTTAGTATCGGAAGGTGGATGACCGTAGGTACTACTATGAGCAGCCGAGGATTATAGAGCAGAGGCATAAATATCTTCGTAGCATGATGCAAAATAGAGCAGACAAAAGGCCTGTTGTCTTTTTAGATGAAACTTGGGCCAATGCCCATGATGGCAAAGATTTGGCCTGGGTTGAGAAAAAAAAACAAAAACAGGGGGTACTCTAGGTGGGGTTAGACATCCTACAGGTAAAGGAGGTAGGCTAATTACTCTTGGGGCAGGTGGTGAGAGTGGATGAATACCCAACACCACTCTCATCTTCCAATCCAAAAAAATACTGGTGGCTACCATGATGAGATGACTGGGGAATGTTTTGAGGAGTGGTTTGAAAACAATTACTCCCAAATACCGTAGGTCGGGATATTCTCGTGACTGCTAATTTTTGCAAATTATTAATCAGTTATTAAGTGTTTATACAGCTGCAATACTATTGTTGTGCCATATACAAGTATATACAGCTGTATAAACACTTAATAACTGATTAATAATTCGCGAGAAATAGCAGTCGCGAGAATATCCCGACCTACGGTATTCAACCCAATAGTATTATCATCATGGATAATGCCACATATCTCACACGTGTTGTGGACCCAGTACCAACTAAAAAGTGGGACTAAGAAAAAAATGATTGAGTGGCTGGATTTGCATAACATTACTTATCCAGTCAAATCTTTCTATGCCATCAATGGCCATAGATAAGATGACCTTGATGCCTCACATCCCAAAGTAGGAGGGATTGTCACCATAAAATATGGGCAGTCTAGTAGGCCCAGTGTAATAGCTCGATCTAGACAATTGTTATGGGACAGAAGAGTACTGGCCAAAATAGTGGTGACCAGCAGCTACCTAAAAACTTTTCCATCTACAATGTACGTACACTCAGATCTTCAAATGAAGCTGTTGTCAATTTACCAAACACAATTTACAGGATATAACTTCCAAATTAAGGATACGAGACGTACAAAACGCTGCAAGCACTTTATGACATACAATACAGCATACATTATAAATCAAATCCCTTTCTTTGCAAGATGAAGTTTATGAGTGGCAAAGGAAACGTGTGTCACTTATCAATTATCAAAATGCTGAAAAATCCGGGCTAATTGTTTTTTTTAGTAGAACAACACATATTTGATGAAATTGAAAAAAAAATACTTGCAGTAGAAGGCTCATTTTACTGAGCTTTGGGACAAGGCAAGTAATAAAATACTCCAAGAATACTCAGTAATCTGTATAATATTAATACAATGCTAAACAAATAACTTATACTTTTTTCGGCAATTTAGGTTGATGCCATGCGTGGTGTTGGCAAACCAATGCATCGGAACTTATGACGGTTCCCCTTCATTTACATCGCACCATATCCTGTGTCCTGACAACAAAAGTCACATCATGAGGGCTGTTGTCAGCAGCCACAGTCAAGCTGCAAATCATCAACATAAAGTTGTAAAACGCACTATTGGAGAAGTTGTGGGAACTGGTGACCTGACATTCACAATCTGTGGTGATTTTGGTGTAGTTTGTGGTGTTTGTGTAGTACCTGATACATCACTGATGCACGTCGTTGTCATGTACAGAGACAGCCTTAGAAAAAGTTGTAAAAAAATTTTTCCGTTCCTTTCTTACTTTTTTTTATCCCTTTACCTTTCTTTTCCACCTCTTTCTTTTCTCTTCCCCTTGTGTCAGTCTTTGCACCCCAGCCCTAAGTTGGGACTTAAAACCATAACATCATGTCGAAAGTTACATTATATTAATCTATTTTTTTGTTCATCAATCGATAAATTGAACGATTGATTCTTTCTAAATTTCAAGGTGAACTACCTAATTGATGAGTCAGCAGATACACAAAAGGATCTTCAACCACGCTACGCTTTGGACTCATTATTCGATTCATAACACAATTTATTGTACCTAACTTAAAGGCTTAATCATCATTTGAACAGTAACAATCTTCGTACGAAATGCTTCTCTGTTTTAAAATATTAATGTTTCCTTGTTTTTATTATTATCATTGTAGTCCAGAATCAGTCACTTTTGGTATCATAACTTTTGGCCCTGGTTCAAGTGAACCCAAAATCTCCAATGCAGCATTTGTAAATGGAATGCATTAATGCGGTCTGCATTATAGTTAATTGATAGTTATTAGGTCTAGTTTAGCACTATAATTCACTTTAATCATACATGTACCTGTACATGTACATGTATTATGAGGAGAATGGTATGAGTGAATTATGTTTTACCTTGTGGGCTGTTCTAGAATATTGTTTTCAAGGCAGTGTCAAACAAAATAAGCTACATTTAAAGCGGTCTTTTCTTTCTTTTGTCCCATACATACATTTACATTACAATCAATGGCTCTATTTCTTTATTTCGGGGTGGGTGGATTTGCAAGGAAAGCGACAAAATTGCCATCACATTGCGGCAATGCCATACCGTATACATTGCAGATTGTTATTTTTTGCATAGATTTAATTTTGCGCATGGGCACCACCAGCAAAAAATTTAATCACAGGTGGTTAATACGTACGTGTACATTGAACAGGTGCAATTCTGCAATAAGAGACTTAAATAATTAAAAATAATTATTCCAGCTATACGGAATTGGTGAAATCCATCCCTTACTTGAAGGGTTGTGCCAACTAACACTGGTAATGAAAATGATTCAGAGATACTTTGGGCACACCTACTGCACATAACGATCATTTGTATAAGAATATACAATATATCATACCCTATGATAAATTGAAAATTTTGCTGTTCCAATTCTTAAGCAAAACAATTAGAAGTTTGTGTTTCAAGAAAGGGGGGGGGGGGATGTGGAAAAAGTAGTGGAATCCATATTGTACATCTTTTTTTTTTTAATGCAGGACAAAGCAACGCAGCTTCTTTACACAACTTCCAAACCTGGATTAGGTCACTAATACTATTGATAGCAGGGGGGAGGTGCCTAGTATTGGATGTGAGAAGATAGGGACTTACCACTTACTAACAAAAAACAGAGATAGATAAATTTTTCTCAAAACTAGGAGAAAACAAAGCCTTTAATAGATTCATCCTTAATGATAATACAAGTGTAGGTAAGTTGTACAGCATTAACAGCGACTGAGGAAGAATCAAGTTTGAACATATTCAGATCGGTCCTTTTCAGGATCAAAGTACATGTTGTAAAAAGTTATCTCGTATTATGCTTTTCCCAAAGCCTGGAACACTTTTATCAGCCAGTTTCAGAGTAACTGATGTCATAATTTTCTTTCTTTTGAGGTTTGCATCCATGTAATTTCTAATTACACTGGATTTGTTCATAGTAAAATGATACAGTCCAAGTTTAACTGTCAGTTTATTCTAAATGTGTCACTCCATTCAATGATATTACACTAAGCTGCCATCATAACAATCAGTTTGTCTCAGCAGCCCACATGGTTTGCTGCTATAATATTATAGTTTGCACCACTTGTTAACTCGAGCATGCATGGGTCGAGGATCATAATAGTAAGTTTGTATATGTCTGTCTGTATGAGCATTACCAAGCAATTCTATCCGGGGCATTTACCATACTAGGATTGTGTACAACTATAATGTCTGATACAATTCATGGTACTTGCCACAATACAACCATAGCACTGCCCAATGTGAAAATAGAACATCTATTGCTGGCACCTTATACACACTGACACAAGCAAATGCATCCAGTATTGATTGTGTCATATCCCCCATTTATGATACAAATTACTAGATCAGGATATCTATCAGGAGAGGCAAGTGTTTCATATCGCATTGCAAATCTACAAAATCCTAAAAATGGTTTGTATCCAACTTGTTTGAGCGAGTTGGTTCTTTATGCTCAGTCTGTGTCTGGTAGGGAGGGGAGAAATTGGTATAGAGCCTTCGTACCTTCGGTGAGAATAAAGAATTTTGGTAAGAGCTCCTTCAAGGATAGAGCTACGGTCATATGGAATGACTTGCATGAACACCATCAATTTTACTCAGTGAATATCATGCACAATAAGAGACTACTAATACTATTTGATTTTGTTTTCAGTTTAGTTTCGGAAGGTATATTATATTGCACAGTGTGATAGGTAGCGATGATTCCAATAAAAAAATACACTATTACAGTGCAAAATTGCCAAATCCATTAAAAACCTAATTTTTTGGAGCTGGAGATTTAAACAAGGCCCATTTTGGCAGCACTAAAAGATTCGTGTCATTGACACATTTTTGAGGTTTCCTTGACTAGAAGAAACAATCTGAAGTAACACACCTACTACAATTTTTCATATAAATTGCAAGAAATGACTAATATTGATATAATCTTGAAATGCTTGAGCAGTATTGGCAGTTTCTGTTATCGAGTTTAGACTTTAAACCCAGGATTTTCCTCTCCACATGCATGTTCAGCTCTGATGACTATAGTGGCTTCACAGTGGCAGAAGAATTATCGTCTTCTCCATTCATGCCTTCTGGTACCAGTACCAAAGGTGCTACTACAAGTACTGGTTATCCTGCTGAGATATCGTTGGATCCAGGAAGAGGATCAAGGGCGAATTAGAGAAATACTTTCAAAGAAACACATGTATCTTATACACTTGAATGTCACAGAAGTTACTGTAATGATTGCAAAGTCATTGTTTGGAGACAAAGTCAACATGAACAGTACATTGAACGTGAGATGGAATAATCTTAAAAAAATTTTTGGGAGTGTCTCAATTGACAAATAGGGCCTACTTCCAAGATTATAGAGTAAAAAATAGCCACATGATTGCTCATGGCTGTTTGAGTGAACACTTTCGTTGAAATTCTAGCATTTTACTGTTCAGGAAGCCAAAATAGCTATTGATTTTTTTGAAGCACAGCTGTATTTGGAAGAATAATAAGCGAAGAATAATCGCCATTCTGGCATATTTAACGCTCAAGTGAGAATGAAGGAGCTGCCCTCCAGTGGCCCCTACTCATCCAAGAGTACATTACACCCGTCCACAGTACGTGGTCCTATACCACCAACCTTTGAAAGATCAGCCTTCCAGTCACCTTTATCAATGAGCTCAAAAGTATAAGCATTGAACTGTAGTTGTGAAAGGAAAGCTGTATGATTGTCTCTTGCCAATTGAAAGGCCGATGCCTTCATTACAAGTCACCTTTGACTAAGACCAACTCTGTTGGTAAACAAAAGCTTTGCTATGCAGTTCCATGGCCCAAGACTGTTGTTGGAACAGACATGAGATGTATCAAATGCTGTAAATATTTTATGACACACAATTCCAGCATATATCGACTCACAAGATTAAGTGAGGAAGGAGTTTATATGTGGTAAAGGAAATGCGTGCCACTTATTGATAATCAAAATGCTGAGATAAGGGTGCTCAGATAAGGGATAGCGATTTCTCAAGTACAATATTAGATACAAGATGAATTCCAAAAGAAATACTCACTATTGAAGGTTCCTTTTATTGAGCTTTGGGACAAGGTGATTAAAATACTCAAATATATACTAACATGTATAATGTGTATACACTGCTGTATTTATATCTTTTTTGCCAGTTTAGGTTGATGCCATGCGTGGTGTTGGACAGATCAATGTAGTTAATCGGGACTCTTTCCCACTGCTTCCATCACACAATGTACCGAGTTGCCCACACCTAATGGCCATGTTTATCCAGGATTATTGGCAGAACGAAAGCCACATTATGAAGGAATTGTGAGCTGTTATCAATAGTCACAGTTTAGCTATGGATCATCAGCGTAAAGTCATGAAACACACTATTGGAGGAGAAGTTGTGGGAACTGGTAGCTAATCATTCACAATCTGTGGTGATTTCAGTATGATTTGTGGTGTTTATGCAGAGCCTAGTATGTCATTGTCATGGGCAAAAAGACCCATGGAAGAAGTTGCAAACTGCCATAAAGAAGCTGCAGTAAAAGTGCCAAAGTCATTGTTTATGGATTGTGGCTGCTGTGGTGGCATACTTAAGTTATCATCTCCGTCCACCAACCTAAGTGTTCTTACCATATCGCA
>JAYJLX010038648.1:0-15414 GCA_036873525.1 Chalinula nematifera
CTAATCGTTCAGAGTAGGATGACCAGCTTTCTCTAGAGGGGTCAAATGCTCCAAGGTTTCCATGTCGTGCCATGTCTCGTCGGTTTATCCTCGTCGCCACTTGTTACGTTGTCCCAGCCAAGTACCACAGTCAATATTCAATGTTTATAAAAAATGTTAATCACAAATCACAAATCAGTCAACCAACAGTTATCCAACTGACACAGAAAATAAGTTCTTAAATACGTGGTAATAAAGTTATATTAAAGACACATAATTACATTAATAACACACATAACTATCATAAGATCAACCAAAGTTAACAGTTTATCACTCAATCACCAGTATAACGTAAAGATATCATGAAAAATCAAAATACCCGTATTTCCTCGAATAATAGCCGCGGCTAAAAATTTCAGCGCCCCAAAAAATTAAGATTTTTTGACTTTGAGGGAAAAAAAAAAAATTCTGCCCGCTCTGGGATTCGAACCTGGATCTCGAGCATCACATGCGGTAGCTTTACCTCTAGACTACTTAACCTTTCCACTGTCATTGCATAGCTAAAATAGGTTTTTAATGCGGCTACTATTCGGGGCGCGGCGTCTATTCGAGGAAATACGGCAGATTTGTAGATTAATATATTTTTATAAAAATGTATAAGGCTAATTACCTTCTTCACACTTGCCTCAGACTGCTACTGGTCTTGCTCTGCTTACTGCAGCACACAGATCAACACAAATGAAATCCTCCTGCCTGATTGCAGAACATTTTAATGGCCTTGCAAATTTTTTCTAGTGAGTGGGCGTGAAAGCTATTTCTTTGCTGTGGCTGGTACCGGGATTCGAACGAATATCCTTAAAACACCAGAAACGGTACTATAACGAGAAAATGTTCCATCCCGGTACCGGAAATGGAATAATAAGTCTTAAAGTACCGGGTTGTCGCGTGGTGCCTACTGTGCGTAGAAATGGCTGAATGTACTCAAGAGAAGACCGTTCAGGATGAGAATCAACTCAACATTCAAGAGGAATTTGAAGAAGTTGAAGTACAAGAAGCAGTTGAAAACCAGGATAACGGATCGTTTAGTATTGGAGACACTTTCAGCAGTCATGAAGATTTCGTAAAGAAACTTGACTCTTATGAATAATCGAAGTTTGTCCAGTTTTGGAAGCGTGATGCTAGAACCATTGAGGCTGCCAAAAAGCGTTTGGATTGCTACCTCAATCCTTCCCTGAAATATTATGAGCTTAAAATGTGCTGTGTTCATGGAGGTCAGGCATTCAGGTCAAAAGGCAGTGGAATAAGAAATTCTTCGTAAGTTGAATACCCCTTCATTTTGTTCCACAGCGCATGGAACACGGTGCTGTTAACTTGTGGCACACTGCAATAATATCATTTGGTTTATAGCCCAATCACTAGATTTTAATTGAGCCAACCCACTTATCCTTGTATATCTTAGCTTCTTGTCTATGGCCCTCCAAGCAAAACGACATTAACCACAGCATTCCAGCTGAGTGAGTCACTACACTGATACTGCACGGAAGCAAATATGTACCCAAACTACTGGCATATGTACTTGATATAATGAATATGCCTTATATAGTGTTGCTGAAGTGAATTTGTTGTGTTGTTGTTAACTTGGAGTTTCTTTTCATATATTAGAACATTTAAGCAAGAATGGCCTGTCGCTTGGGAGTTGATACTAGTGGTAACTTTCTAGAAGTTAGAAGTGTATGCCTCACCCATAATCATGTAATATCTCAGGTTGCTTCAATCTACAATTGATAATTGGGGTGGGTCTGATAATGCTGGATTATAACTACGTATATTCCCCCTTGTATAATCACTGCAAGCCTAACTGAGATTATAAACTTAATTGATGTGTGTGACTGCATGTACTTATTTAGTATTTGCTCCAACTGGCTTGATGCATGTGTATGTTAAATTACTATGTGTATAGGAGCTTTATAAGTACTTGCCACAACAAAAGCGTCTTTCAAAAGAGGAAACCAAAAAAGCAGCTCATCTGTTACAATTGAAAGCTAACAAAAAGTTAGTGCAGCAACAAATCTGTACAGAAACTGGGAATGTCGTGCTATTATTTTTGCCTTTTGACAGTGATTTTGAATTTTGAATTGGTTTGTGGACAAAGAAATTGCTGAGGCTGCTCTTAAAGGCCAGCTGATTGAAGAAGAGAGTATTAGATGTCAGAGTCCAAGAAGATATCGAAGTACCTGTATTTGGCTGGATCACATCTTTACTATTGAGTCTCTAGGGGCTTTGGGCCCAGGCATTCACTCAATTCCCTGGGACAGGATTGGGCAGCATCATACCTGATTCAGTGGCTTTGTTCAGAGCATGTCTAATAATTATCACACTTCCATAGCTGACTCAAACTTATAACCTTTTGTATACCTGATTATCGTGCAACAATGCTGACTCTATAATGTAAGGAAATTGGTGCACATAGTTATCCGTGATACTTCAATGCATACAAAGTAGGGATTGTACAAAAACATAATTTAGAATAATAAAAATTAATTATATAATCTAGCGATATTCAAATATAGAAAACATCGCACCACTGCTGTTTTTAACAGCTTTTCAATGAACAAGTATTTGTTTATTTCCAATGGTTTCGATGAGTGGTATGTGACAACAAAAATATGCCACCGTTCGTGACTGACATAAGCAACGATCATCTTTACACCGGCACTCTGGGCTTCACTCTGTAGCCTTGGCTCTTGCTCACATAATACCCTTAGCTCATAAAATAGCTGTGCCAGCTTTTTCTGGTCATCTATATTTAGTAAAGCATTCACGGACGCTTTCACGTAGATTTATTACCCGCAACAATGTGATAATACTGTTTTGTAAGTCAAATGCTCGAGACACTGTTGGCACCTGATACCTGTCAGGTAAGGCAACCAAGCATAACAGATAGTGACAAACTGCACATGCAGCCTTTTCATATAAGTATTCTGAGTGAACAATTTCAATTTCACCTTTTGCAGCTCCTGGAGCCGGTGGGACCCTGTGCGTCTTCAATTGCAGATCAAAGAGGAACAGATTAAGGAAAGATTAAGGAAAGAGATTTTCATGGGATGTTACAGATAGGTTCAAGATGGTTTGCTGGTTTATTAAGATCTACAGTATAGTGGCCAAAAAAAGTTAACGTTTGGTTTTTAAAATTTACGGTGGTTGAATAGTGGTCCCCCTGTTTAGTATAGTATATCCAGCTGTCACAACTCTCTGTTGCAGCTATACTATATTGAAGAATGAAAGCAACAAATAATTATGACAGCGGAATATACTATACTGAAAAGGGGGACCACGTTCAATCTTCGTTCCACCATAAAAAAACGGTTGTTCTTAAAAATGAAATGTTAACTTTTTTTTGTCCATTATAATGGAGTTTTTTGTGTATGAAGAACAGTTGATAGCAATACACTGTAACACATCCTTCCTACTTTGTTCAGTAAGTTGCTGTATACTGAATACTAACCTTCTGGAGTACGGAGTAGCCGTAGCCCACTACTATAGCTGTACTTAGTTGGCGATTAGTTTGTTCAAGTTACCGTAATTTCCAGACGTAGACAATCTTCTGAGGCCCATATTTTTTCCGTCCTTGCAGTTTTTCTGAAGTACCAACACCATTGTAGCTACATGTAAGTCTGCTAATGTGTTGCACGTACAAAAAAATAAAGGCGCCTATAATCATGAGTTCGGAAATCGCCATACATTTGTGCCTACTGGAAGCCATACAGTGATCAACTTCCGCTGTCCATGGTTTTCTACCCCTTCGTGTGTACCGTATGGATCAAGGCTGCACACCAGACATAACCTCAGTGTACCACCTGGGAAGCGCAATTGGGATTATGAGAATGGTTTGTTAAAAAAGAAGGATGAGAAATGCTTCTTTACCTTATTCCGCAAGATTCCCTTTATAACAATACCATGGAACCATTACCTCACAGTGCTTTTGATAAGACAAGCTCACAAAAGATTATTCCACAATGGCAGACACTAGCTCAGCTACAGTAGGGTCAATCTCGAGTTAAACAATTGATCCAATGATGTGTACTTTGTCGAAGACTGGAAGGGTTGCCCTACATTGCATCCAAGCCATCACCATTACCAACCTATAGGTCCCACCTTTCACCTTTGTAGGAGTGGACCACGCGCCCACTTTTGGTGAGGATGGAGAAGACAGCTCTCTGAATATCTAAGTATGCCTGTACACATGTACGATTCATTTCAAGGTTGTCCTGGATATGACCACTCAAGCGTCTTTAACGGATTTGTTAGAACGTTCAGGGCAGCAATCATGAAGAGATGTTAAAGGAAAGTACCTGGTAAGGTGAAGTTGACGTATGAAGAAGTCCTGAACCTCCTTTGTGAGCTGTATTAAACTCGAGATCATTATCCTATGTCTACACATGACTTCGCAGAGCCCTCTCATCTGATGATACTCCTGAGTTTACCTGATACCTTTACACCCCATGAGTTTCACTGTCAACCCTCACCGGAAACAGTCACTCGAGTAAAGTTCTTATAATTATCATATTTTTGATGGAGAGGTAGAAAAAACACTAATCGCTGGAATCGCGAAGTCATAGAACAAGGAGTGATCGGAATAGACAACCCAAGAAGGGTGATGTAGTCACATACAATATTTCAATGTTAAAAAATTAACACCACACCTCCCTTTTTGTGCTTGAGGATAAAAATATGGCTGACAAAGCAAAATGTGAAACATCGTGTCTACTCTTTTTCAGGATAGTAGTAAGTAACAAAATCACCATTTGTGACCGTGTCTGAGAAAACCTCACAAAAATTGAATATTAAAAAACGTGGGGTGTGGCGCGTAAGCTGAATTCTCGATCGACGATGGGACTTCAACTGTCTGCAACTCTTTCGTATGCAAAACAAAACTTGCTCTACTATCTCTCAAAGGTCAGTAGAGGTAAGTTATAAAGTTTCAGTAACATACAATGCATATTCGCCAAGTTGTAAGTAAAGACGGACCAGCGACCGCGATCGTGAAAGAAAAACGGCTTTCGTTTCTTCTATCCTTCGTTTCTACGTGCTTCGTCACAATCTTTTGTATTGTAGCTCATTTAAAAGATACTCTATCCAATGGTATAAATAACTCAAAATTATTTTTGTGACAGATAACAGGTTTTCTCAGACACGGTCACATTTTGTTAGAATAATTAAAAAAAATCTAGCCTACTGATTGTGTAATTTTTAAACGAATTGTTTTTACATGTGACTATTTCATATGTGTGACGACAGATGAAGCGGTGAGAGCTGGGCCCGTCAAAAGCTTTTAAAGGGCTCCCACTATAGTTTGCTGCTATTGTAATAATATCACAAGCTTTATCATAGTAGGTTAAAAAGTTAAAAAGCCGTGTGTGTACGAAATTCAAGTAGAAAAAATTTCAGCGACAAATGAATAAACGTAGCTCACTCAGTAAGAACAACTAACATTGTTGACCATACCAAGTCAGATCAGCATTTATATGCCATTGGCCTTTTAAAAAATTAGGTTGCACAGCAGCAAGGATCGAAGTGTCGCTTCCTATGCTCCAATTGCTCAGTCGCATTGGATGAGTCTAACAAAATAGCTTATTTTATAATAGCTTAAACACTCAAAGATTTTGAACTAGAGAAGAGATATGGTGACAGTTCAGGGAGTACCTACTTACATGAGAATTCAGCTAAGTAATTTTTTCACTACCTCGCTGAGTCACACCATCAGGGCCTCTGTCTCATCTGCACAATACATATCGCTGTTCATGGATGGCTCTACCAATAAAAGAAATATAGACAATGAATGCTATGGTGTGACTGACAGCATTGACGAAAAGATTCACACAAGAATGCTTGCTTGCATCACAAGGCGCAGCTACAGGTCTTATTGGAGAGTCTAAAGCATGGTTTATTACTTCTATTATTCACTAAGGATGACTGTTATGAGCTTGTTAGGATTGCTACTGATGTGTTGCAATGCTTTGGTTACCCGTCAGCTGGGCTCACCACGCCTTACTACTAAGAACCTCCCCAAATGGTGAGCCTCCCAAAGTGCTTCACCGGGAGCCCTCCAGATGGGCCCACCATGCATGCCTTAGAGATCCCTCCAAATTGACCGGGAGCCTCCCAAAGTGCTTCACTGGGAGCCCTCCAGATGGGCTCACCATGCCTTAGAAATGGGTTCCCCTCAAATGAGTTCACTGGGCACCTCCCAAAGTGGCTCACCAGGAGCCCTCCAGATGTGCTCACCACGCCTTACAGATGGGCTCACTGGGAACCCCCCAGTGGTTCACTGGGAGCCTCCCAAAGTGGCTCACCAGGAGCCCTCCAGATGGGCTCACCACGCCTTACAGATGGGCTCACCATGCCTTACAGATGGGCTCACTAGGAACCCCCTCCCCCCAAATGGGTTCACTGGGAGCCTCCTAAGTTCCAAAGTGAGTGGCTCACCAGGAGCCCTCCAGGTGGACACCTTACAGTTGGGCTAACTGGGAACCGCCAAAATGGACTGGTATATGCACGTGACATAGGGAGGCGCACATTATGCTGGAATTTCTTTTGGGCTTGGTTTTTTTAAAAAAGAATTTTAGGCTGCAAAATTGTTGACACACCCACATTTCAAGCATGAATACATGTGACATAATTGATATGGCGTCTGGTAATTCTGGTTCTGACTCGGATTGTATTGGTGTGTCCTCTTGTTATTCTGGTAGCCTAGAATATGAGGAAGGCTCTAGTTCTGATCAACCTGCCACGTCAAATACAAGCTCCACTGTCAGTATTTTGGATCGATTGCGACCACCAGTGTTATCAGAGCTTTCTAGAAAAAGAAAGATCCACGCAAATGTACCGCCTGTAGGAAAGAAACGCTCCAACGCATCTCAAAAGAGACAATATGATCCTCAATCAGTTCGACCATCCCAAAGATTGAACGAGTTTCCAGATGAATGTTAAGCTGTATCAGCTGGTAAACTCTTTTGCAATGCATGTAGAGAAATTGTGGGTGTGAAACGGAGTGTACTACAGGGGCACTTGAAATCGAAAAAGCATGATGTTAGTAAAGAGAAAATGAAGACTAAGCAAGCAAGAGAGCGAGATATAGCCAAGGAATTGAACGCCATGATAACACAACTCATTGCAAGGGTGAATGTTTACCAACCGAGCAGAAGGTATATCGAACACGTGTTTTGGAGTGTAGTGAGTCTAATTCCGATCGAAAAGTTGGAGTGTAGTGAGTTATTTGGAAGAAAACAATTTTCGGCTTACAGCATATGCTGGACTTGATTCCTTTTGTGCTAGATCAAGAACGACAACGAATTCGTGATGAAGTAAAAGATAAGCATGTAGCAGTAATTTTTGATGGAACCACCAGGCTAGGTGAAGTGCTAGCTATCATCTTGAGATACGAAAAGGACGGGAAGATTAAGCAATGCCGTGTTCGCCTAGAATTTCTTCAAAAAAGTGTGAATTCCGATGAACTGTAATTAGTACGCTATCGGTTTGTCTTGGCATAGAGAGCCACATGCTACTCGGGGCTATGCATGATCAGCTGCGATGAGAACAGTTGGTGTGGTATATCCTTCAGTGTTGAATATTGGTTGTATGTCACATGCAGTGGACTCTGTAGGAGATAAGTTTGATGTCCCTAATCTTATTGTCCCATGGGTCTCATCATAGTCTAAAGTTTTGGAAGAATAGGACTGGCCGAGCAATGAAGACCTACTCCAAGACGAGGTGGTGGAGCAAGTGGGAGGTCATGCAGCAGCTTCTTGAGCAGTTTGGTGATTTTTAGAACAGTGTGACTCAAGCTTAGCTACAGGAAACATTTATTGGAAATATTCACCAATACACAGCAGTTAGCATTGGTAAAACTAGAAGTAGCAGCTGTGATTGATATTGGAATCTATTTTGTCCAAGGCACATATAATGTAGAAGGAGATGGAGTACAGATTATTAAATGTTACGAGGAGATTGTGAAGTTTCGTTCTGCCATTGCCTCAAACATTTTCCAAACGTTAAAATGGTGGCAACATCTCTCTTCCCTGAAGAGCCTGCCAAAGCTGAAACTCTTGTAAGCTATGCTTCTAACTGTATTGAGCCTGGAATTCGCTACTTCAAAACACGATATGGCACTGATTCTGACTTTCCCGTAAACCTCTTCAAAGCTGCATTGATCCACCTATAGTATACGAGATGAAACCAGTAGCAGCTGATGTGGCGATGCTATGCGGGGTTATTCCATTACTTACAGATCAAGCAGCTAGTCTTCAAGATGAACTCCCTGTTTATATCGCTAAAGCCGCTGATGCTAATTCTTCCTTTGATACCTGTGAATGGTGGAATCGTAACGGCCAAGAACTCCAACACTGGTTTACTGCTGCAATGAAAGTATTTTTACTTCAGCCATCTTCAGCTGCAGTGGAGCGTGATTTTGAACAATTTTCTGATAAACAATTCAATTCTTTGGAGGACTATGTTGAATGCACTGTCATGCTTCAATATTTAATTTATTTTTGTTACAGTGGGTGATGATCTTTGAATGGAAATATTAGGAATAATGGGTTGATTTTTCGGGAATAATGGGTTGATTTTTCGGGAATAATGGGGAAATAGTAAGAGAATAAATTTTAGGTGATTTGAAAAGCATAATGTGCGCCTCCCTAACGTGACATTCTCCCCAACAGATATAGCTGTACAACCCTTCTATCTCACAAGCTCATTTAATCAGTTGTATTTAATGGAAGCAACATCTTTAGCTAGCAAGTATACATTTTGTAAGGCAGCCAACACAACTTCCTCTTGTTCACTTGATAGTCTCTATGGGCACTGTAGAACCAATAACTTAATTGCATGAATCTCAACAGCAAAGCTGTGGTCCTTGAATTGAGCATACTTTAGGATATTGGACACACAATAGTCCATGGGTATAAGTATTGACTTTCTTCGTGTCCACACAACACTTACAATGCATGGCGTTATCAGTGGCAGTATCGGCACTTTGGCCAGTCCGGCCATGGCCTAACCACTTTTGGGCTTTAAATACTATTTTTTGTCAATAATGTTGAAATATCAAAGATCATGCAGGCATGAGTACATCATATACAATATGATTATTTATGGTACAACAAATATGCCTTGCAGCAGGTAATGGGCACCAGCAGGAAGGGAAGGCAGCTGCTGAATCACCCACAAGTATGCATATAATTTAAATCACATGTCCTAAAAGATGGCCTCTAGTATTTGCTGATGATCTGCCACGAACTCCTCGTCAACCAATGTCTTTTTGCTATCCAAAGAGGAAAAAGAAAGTTGTACATAGGACGCAGTGGTACAAACAGTGGACATGGTTGCACTATGTGGAACCAAAGATTCTGTTTTGTGTTTTCTATGTTCAAAAGCCATGCAAACAGAGAAAATTAGGCCAAGCAATACCTGAAACTGCTTTTGTAAGCTCATAGTTAGGTTAATTGTATTGAGTATGATGTAATTTGCTCATATCCTTCAGATATCCAAAGGATTTACAAATTGGAAGGATGCCACGACCTCATTTCACCAACATGAAAACAGCCTCTGCCGTCAGTAGAAAAGGTATTCACTCTCCCAAATGCTTACTCTGATGTTGGAGATCTGCTGTCAAGTGAATTAGCTCAACAAAAAAGTGATAACCGACACTGCTTCATGAAAATACTCACAGGCTTGCAATACTTAGCACAGAAAGGTATTGGCCATGATGAGCAAATTTGTATCAGCTGTTAAAACTACTGAATGTGAATGATGTTAAGGTACATTATAGGCTACAATCTACTATCCAAAATCAATGAGGTATTTTTTTTCTACAGGCACAGAAATGGATGGAGAAAAAATCCATTCATCATGAATGTCAAAATGAAATTGTTGAAGATCTTGGCAAACACCATCCTACGGAAGATAGCTTTGATAGTGATTTCTTTTCAATTATGATAGATGAATGCACTGACATTGCTAACAAGGAGCAATTCTATAAACAAACTTATAGCATTTAACATTTTCAGGTAATCAGATGGGTGGATTCTGAGCTATGTGCTCGTGAAGAATTTATAGGCCTTTACGAAGTTGAGTCAATACAAGCTTCAAGCCTTTTTCAAATGATACAGGATTGCCTCCTTAGACTAAATCTAACATGGGATAAGCTCAGGGGGCAATGCTATGATGGGGCCAGCAATATGTAAAGGTCAGGTCTAGCAAAGCTGGTAACTGATGAGCAACCTATACCCACTGCTATGGTCATCACTGAACTTGGCCGCCTGTGATACAGTGAAGCAAAGTAAAGTGATGAAAAAAGCCTTGGAGACCACACATGAAACTATTAAGCTAGTGAAATACCTGGACGAGAAAACAACATCTTGAAGATGAAATAGCTCCAAACTCCATTGGAATTTGTGTACTTTGTCCCACCAGATGGACCGTGCATGCAGACGAGGTCCTTAGTGAGCTTTGGTGTTCGTGATACTGAAACGATTGCTCAAATCAGAGCTCAAATGAAATTGTTTGACTTCCTTTTTGGTGTTGTACTAGCTTCTTCATATAACTGATAACCTTACTTCAAAATAAAAGGTTTTCAGCATGTGATGGACAAAGAATTGCTGCTATGACAAAAGAAATTCTTCAAGGTATGTGAAATGAGGATAACTTTAATCTTTGTTTGAACTCTAACATTACTTCCAAGCTTGATGTAGACGAGCCTTCGCTGCCAAGAAAAAGAAAAGTGCCTGCTCGTTTCGAAACTGGAATTGCAACAGCCGAGTTTCCTTCCACCGCTAAGGATTATTTTATACCACAATTTTATGAGGCACTTGATTTGCTTGTGCAAACAAGTGAAGATTGTTTTAATCAGCCTGAGTATAAAGCTTACTCCACGTTGCAAAATATCATTCTGAAGGCTCTACAAAATATAGATGAAATGCTTCTTGAAGTGTATGACAAAGACTTCAAGTCACAACTATTGCCACCACTGCACCAGATGGCCTTAATGATATTAGTGACATATTAGCATACATTAAAGGCAGCACAGAAAACCTTGCTCAGTGAAGTGGTAACTCTCATTACATTATTTTTAATTATGCCAGCTACTAGTGAGCGTTCATTTAGTGCCATGAGGAGAGTTAAATCTCTACAATGCAACAGGAAATTTAATGATCCTAGACGTTCACAAGGACAAAACAGATCAGTTGAACCTATCAGATGCTGCGAATGAGTTTGTAAGCGCTTGAAAAATTCGAATCAAGACTAGAAATGAAACATGTATAGACTATAACAGTATGTGTCATAACTATTGTTTAATTATCATTGCATGGGCTCAATGAACATATAAATTAAGCCTCTAAACTCATGCTGCATGGCTTCAGTGCATGTGTGCATGACCAATGGCCTTACCACTGTCAAAATGCCGATCCCACCCCAATAAATTAACTACACCTTACAAGACACACAGCCTACTCCAATTCCTCGTAGGTTGTCAGAATCGTCATCCAAACTCGAGCTGCCTGTCCCAGCAGTATCCGTAAGCAGTTAAATATTTTAACGACACCTGCCTACCAGCCATCTTAATTCACACAAGACTCAAAGGACGAACAAATTAATCGATTAACTTTGATCATAGTACATATGCACAAGTACACATGTTCAATAATTTTATGTCAGGGAAAATGTTAAGTTTTGTACTTAACTACCCACTAACCCTTTCACGACCATTAACGTCTTTCGAGATTAGAAACTCCGCCCACAACATTTGAGACCATAACCAAGTAGAGAAAGCAAAAAGTGAAAGTTCATACAAGACCACTTTTAGGGCCACCACCCCATATAACCGTGCACACCGGGGGGGGGTTCTAAGCAAGATTTTTGAGTTTGGCCTGAGAGCGCCTATGGGTGCAATTCTGACCAGTAAGGCAGACCATCAAGAGTGGCTGGTACAGGAGCAGGGGAGGGGGGGCGGGGCCGTAAAGCTGGTGTAAAATTGGCGATTACGCCAAGCATCTGGTCACCCCATTTCCATGACAACAGTGAGAGTGCACAGTTTCTGTCAGTGATTGAAGGTACCTGACACACACCTGAGTTTGCTTGTAGACCGTACGTTTGGCATTCACGTTTTAATAACGCTGAGTCAGTTTACTGGCCCGAAATTAATTCTGTTGCTAAGGGGTTCAACAGGAACTTCCCAGTCTTGTATCTCCACTCACGAGCTTACTAACACCCTGGGACATACAGTATGCGTCATTAAGAACCACACTCTTACAAAGTACTGTCAGAGTACTGTAAACACGTAACAGCTGCTGTATTGTTAAGAACATAGCAGCTGAATAAAGTACTCAGTAATTACTGTACTGTACTCAGTAATTTCTGAGTGTTTATACACTTTTTAATACTGTATGTTACAAAGTTTCAGTAGGATGCATGCAACTCTATATTTTTCCACCTGTGAAAATAACCCATACTACGGTATAGGTACCTTGGATTGCTCTGCTTCTGTTGTCAGTACTGGCACCACCAACAATGTCCTTCCCTAGGTGATGTCTGGAACAGTCGTGGTTGTCTTGGGGTCTCCTTATGAGTTTAAACATGTATCAGTACCATTTGTTGTCCAAAACTTACTATTTTACTCATCCACTAAGGAACAAACAGGAGAGCACCACAAAAATGCATTATTTAACACAAGACTCACTAAGTACCTGTATATACATTTTCATATTTATCATGTACACGTATTTCTTGCGGAGACTGTCCTTTCCCACTATTTGTTATTCCATAAGTAAAAAAATCACTCATCACCCTTAACATAAGCTTGAAGAATAAACACATGGCAGTGGACATGCCCTGAAATTTTATAAAAGTTTCAAATTTTTAAAAATAATTACAATCAATTTGTATGGAAAAAAGTAGGACAATCAACTTATAATTGTTCTTGTGCATTTGTAATAGTATCTGCAAACTTTGGTCTCTGAAATTCTTCTCTGTCCATTGGTGTGTCATTCCTCTCGATGAGGTTAGTACCCGGCTGCGGCCAGCCTCATAAAAATTTAAGGTCTTCATAAGAGCACGACCAGCCATGGCAGCCGCGAATAGTAGGCCTTGAATTTGTGCTTGAATGGGCGTAACTAAAAAAAATAAACGTGACAGAAAGTGCACTCACTCTTTATTGAAGCACAGCATTGAGGTACTGAATCAAATGCAAATGAGACACTTTGTAACTTACAAGAAGACGAACGAAGATGGGGTAACAAAGGCAGCATGGAACACCTTTCTAGCTAACTGCTTAGGGAATTTGAACCACAGGAGCCTTAGGACACTAGCCGTTTAAATTTAAGTTTTCCGCTAAAAATGCTAATTTCAATGCCAACACACCAGTCAACAAATGTATTCCTTACTATCGCTTCACCACTCACAAACGAACAAACTTAACTAATTACATGTTACTCGCTAACGAATTTACAATCTTAATGATCACCCCGGCCACCTCATTTACGTGTATAATAAACACAATCATTGGACCAGACTGAAATATACATGTACATAATGCTTAAGCAACTCCTAAAGAATGGCCACCTAGACCCAGGTCCCAATGGTAGTCATTACATACTGTTACATGTAACTAATAACTCCACTGCTGTAACTGTCGACTGAACACTGTGAAAACTGTACATTTAACTAAACATGCTAAATATTGTATCCCTCCCCCTTTTGAGGCTCGGGATAATGATATGAGACATGTATGGCAAGCAGGTTAGCTAACTCACCACACACAGGTATTCAGTGTGAAATTTAAGCACTATAACAATAGAACAATCAACAATAAACAGTAATTACAATGATAAAATTAACACCAATGAAAAAATATAGTAAAATATCATCAAAAAAAAATGAACTAAATTAGCTCCTTAATACACTGTATTAGCCAATAAATGCCCCTTCACCATTGTCAAACCCAACAATCTTCAAATTCTTTGCAAGCCCCGTAGGCACCACCCAGTGGCACGTATGACTGAAAGTCAGTTCTTATCCAATTCTGTACAACTCCTTTCCCATTTTACAGTCGACAAATCTGCCACATGTGAGTCTGGATAGATTCTATCAGTGGTCATTTTTTTAATGAGCTTTCAGCTTTTGCAAACGCAGGCTCTTACATGACTCTTCTACTTCTGGACTATGGCCAGAGTTCGTCTATATAGTTGTTAAAGGGTTAAAGCTCAAACAACACCAGCAATTTAAACATTGAAAGGGAATTCACGAAGCCCCCCCCCCCCCGATGCAGACACCTTGTCCAGACCTCCTTCAGAAGCGACTTACATAGACCTTTGCAGTAGGCATGACTATCTGACATATCACGGCGGCCATCTTGGAGTACAACAATACATTGTAAATACAGGAAAAACGAGCAAAATAGGTTGAAAAACACAACAGAAATTTTAAACAAAACCAAATATGTGAATTGAGTAGTTTCTCATATGATGTACCAATTGAGATGCAGCCTCAATTTCAAAAGCCCCACGGAAGCTTCATCTCAGTTGCATACTCAAGACGGTGAAAATTTACAGAACGCTTGTTGGTTTCAAACTAGGGTGTTTGAGCTCCCTCACACTGCAAAGGGTCTATTTCTAAAGACAATTACCTCACTAAAATTATGAAGAGACAATTTTATCTACATAACTATCAAATGGGTTACGTTTTTAAAGTTAGATCAATAAATTGAGACTAAGGCTTATTTAATGTGGCTGCAATAGGCCCAGGCAAATTACAAGTATGCTGGCATAATTTGGAGCATAATAGATCAAGCCATTATGCTGGTATAATTGGGAAATAATAGGTTAAAATTTCAGAACATGTTTTGAAAAAGCTATAAAAGTTAAAATTCAAGTTAAGGTGATTGATTCTATTAAAAATTATCAGCATTTTTTTTATCATTGCATTAAAATTGATAGAAGTAACATCTGCAAAAGTATTAGGTAAGCATTAGTTCTGTATGCTGCAAGGAGTGCCTGCTTTTTGCACTGCATAAAGAGTGGCCATTTTTTAGCTGCACCTAGGCGTGGCTGGTTATTGTAAGTTATTAATAATAATAATTATTATTATTAGTAAATTTCCGCTGATCACGTAACGCGGCCGCGCCGCCGAATACGAAGGGGCGGGGACAATTTTCTATTCATTATACATCTAGGCGTGCTCTCTTTCTTGAAGACCCCAGGCACGAGGAGCATTACTACCAATCGATTACTACTCACGGTTAACTTGAACCACATTGTTCTAGCTTCTAAGTAGTGATTATATATATATATATATCAGACACGGGGTAATATGTAATAGTAATAGTAATAGTAATAGTAATTATTACAATTTTTACTGTAATAGTAATAGTAATAGTAATAG
>JAYJLX010038659.1:303-15410 GCA_036873525.1 Chalinula nematifera
TCTCTATATCGACTCCTTCTGGGCTCTTCTCTCTATCGACTCCTTCCAGGCTCTTCTCTCTATCGACTCCTTCTGGGTTCATCTCTCTATCGACTCCTTCTGGGCTCTTCTCTATATCGACTCCTTCTGGGCTCTTCTCTCTATCGACTCCTTCCAGGCTCTTCTCTCTATCGACTCCTTCTGGGCTCTTCTCTCTATTGACTCCTTCCGAGCTCTTCTCTCTATCGACTCCTTCCAGGCTTATCTCTGTATCAACACCTTTTGGTCTCTATCGACTCCTTCTGGGCTCATCTCTCTATTGACTCCTTCTGGGTTCATCTCTCTATCGACTCCTACTGGGTTCATCTCTCTATCGACTCCTTCTGGGCTCTTCTCTCTATCAACTCCTACTGGGCTCTTGACTCCTTCTGGGCTCTTCTCTCTATCGACTCCTTCTGGGCTCTTCTCTCTATCGACACCTTCCGAGCTCTTCTCTCTATCGACTCCTTCCAGGCTCATCTCTGCATCAACTCCTTTTGGGCTCATATCATGTTCCTCTCTCCATTAACTCCTACTTCCATGTTCCTCTCTTCACCAACCTCCTTTGGGCTTCCTGCATTATCAATGTTGATCTGTCTATCAAATTGTTTAGCTGTCCTTGCTTCCCTAGCTTTAAAACGTTGAAGTTTTTTACTTGTTTCTAGTCGACTCAACTTTGAAAAACCAAATATGCTAGGGGTATAGTCGGGGTGATCATTATTTTTATTGGGCTTCCCTAAAATAAAAATCACAATAATAAATACATAAATATAAATATATATATATACCTAATCTTAGTTTTATATCATAACACCGGCACATGCACAAAGTGACAAGAGCAGTGTGCTGCATGCAGGACTGAAGTACGCTCAATAACCTGGAGCCAGTTAACTGATTGGCTTGGCTTTTAAGTTTCCCTCCCTCTAGACACTTATAACATGATATATATACCTACCTTTTATGAAGTGTTGACTGCATATTCTTGACCTGTCACTGGCTTTCCATTTTTCTCTTCGTATTGCAACCACCCATCATTTTCTTCTCTCAATATCAGCGGGGAATCGGAAAAATTTTATGCTATTAGAGCTCGAATAACGATACGTTCAGCCCGCAGCTACACAACTCTTCACCATCTCTGTGTGTTAGACTGTGTTTCTTGCCACCCGGAAGTAAAAAGACGTGCGCAAACGTGGCGGGTGTGGTCAATTTCTTTAATTATCACCATTATAAATCAATTATAAGTCAGTGACAAAAGCGAGACGAAAGAGTGACGAAGGTGCGAGTGCAAGAGGTCTATTGGTTTTATCGACGTGTTTACTTCTTGTAGATCAGTTTTTGAAGTACTTATACCTATTAAAGTATCTTCTACACCTATAATGGACGCAAGTACAGGTTGCCATTGATCTGCTCAAGTCAATTACTGGTAAGGATGTGTGTATAATTATTTAAATCAAGTTAGCACTTCTTTTGTCCCTGTGTATATTTCTTGCAGCATACTATATGGTTTGTTCCTTGACAAAATAAACTTAAATACTTTGCTCTTAAATAGTCTTAATCAGTACTATGCCTTCCTTATAGAAAGTTGTTCCTCAGTACAAGGTGGTTCACCAGGACAAGATCGAGACGAGATGGAGGTTCTTTGGGACCAGGAGGTTTATCAGGACGAGGACGAGGTGGTTTATCAGAAGGAGGTGGTTCATCAAGACGAGGTGGTTTATCAGAAGGAGATGGTTCCTCAGGACAAGGTGGTTTACCAGAAGGCGGTGGGTCCTCAGGACAAGTTGCTGGTTTCTCAGGACGAGCAGGTACTGGTTCATCAGAACGAGGTGGTTTATCTGCACCAGATGGTCCCTTGGGACAAGCAGGTGGTTCATCAGGACGAGGTGGTTTCTCTCAGGAGGTAATTTCATAGCAAGTGGTTCTAGATGATGAGCAATCTTCAAATGACGGTATGTTAAGTTTTTTTTTCTCTAGAAAATTAGCTGACTCTAATTTTGTGATTATTTTGACGAAATAACATATAGCTTACATCTTAAACTAAACTCTCTTACAGCTTGTTAGAATTGAACAGTTTGTTAATTGTAGATCCACCATCTAAACTGATTGAGCAAAATTATTATTTGGCCATGCATTTCAGTTCAGTTTACTTATAATAATTAGTTAATAGTTGCATCTAATTTTGCCAGCATTTTTAGAATAAATGTGATAAAATTAACTGGCCTGATTGCGGAGGATACCGTCTTTAATTGATGAAGGTGCATAATTATATTCTTATTCTCATAGATATGCAGGATTTTATTAAGAGAAGTTCTGGTAAACATATTGACTAACTTCAGTCGTATTCGGGAGGAAATTGAATCAAAAGGTGCACGAAGTCGTCAGAGAGGAATCAATTTGAAGAGGCCACGTGAAGAAATGAAAAAGCTTTTCCATGAAGAAGTCAATTACCATGGACACATCGCTTTGTGTGCTTAGCACGTCATGATCAGACAAGCATACCCACAACATCATGGGAGGATGAGCTGATTGCAGCAGGTCTAGGGGAGAGTAAAGTGGTTTTCGATAATGTAGATTGTGATGCTGATGTATTTCGGGAAACACTTGTCAGCTATTTTCCCCAATTAAAGGATTGCGGAGGATACCAGCTTTGTAAATGTAAACCTAATAGTAGAGATCTGCAAGCACTGTCAGGAGCTGTCTTTGCTTCACCCAAAGCATTACAGGGATGTGCGGGCAATTCAAGGACATACATTCGTCCTCTGCAAACCAACCTAGATCTTTCAAGGCAGAAATGGTCAGCAAACGGATTTACAATAATGTTGATTCATGATTGATTAAATTGTGTTTTTTTTTAATTAGGTACAGGAGAAATGTTTGAGAGGTGGAGAAATGGTGCCAGTTGATGATTTTGCACAACATATGAAAATATGCAGTGAAACGTATGCATAGTTTTATAGCAGTACAGACATGAATTACATTTATATGCTAATGTTTAATTAGTGTGGGGTGAAAGTTCAAATGTGAGCTGTTGTGATACTCAAAGCAGTTATAATATATGCCCATCAATGGAGTCAATGCTACAAGCTGATGAAGAGCTAGCTCGTATTTAACAATATCTGAGTAATTTGTCTCGTTTAAGCTCATTATAACAATTCTGATTGTTATTATTTTAGGCAACAAGAAGAAAGTGAAGATGGTGTATGTTGTGACCAAGGCCCACATTCTCCGTACAGTCCAGGGTACCATCACAGTCCTACTGCTCCCCAATACAGCCCAATCAGCATGACCTCTACCGGGTATGTTTTCAGTATGCCGTCATTATTGATCAGTGTTATGATTAAAGTAATTATATACTTTAGTGATACAACCGACCTTCAAAATCCAACCATGAAGCAATGTATTAGACAACTTGAAGTTGATAATGAAATTTCGAGTATGCCATACATGTCATTGGAATTTCGAAGGGAGTTTTGCCTTGAAGATGGAATTAGACATTCTAAGAAACAAAAGTTCAATCCTCTAAAGCAACTCAAGGTGAAAGACAATATCATTATAGTATTAAAATATTTATTAATTTTTTTTATGTTTTTGTTGGTGAAGCTGGAGAAGACACGGGTGGGCTCCAGAGGAGATTATTCGTAAATGCAGCTGCTACTCAATATTTTATTGGTACAAATGAGATTATGACCTTCCAGCAAAATGTTTTAGCAATGCAGGTATGACATGTGACAACTGTGAAACATGTATGTGTATTTTTATGGTATCTGTCATGCATATAATAATTATGTATGTTTTAATTACACGTTTCGTCAACCCTTGTGCAAGGCTGGAGCTAGGGAGTTAAAAGTGTATGTGTGTATGCGTGTGCATGTGTGTGCATGTTTGTCTGTGTGTGTCATTAGTTGCATGTTAAATGTATTGTATGCATACCCAAGTATATAGTAGGGATTATGAATCATATATTTGTGGTTATTTTACAATGTAGGACTCGATCTATATGAAATTAGGACAGTGGGTAGCAATGTCTATAATGCAAGATGGTTTTGGATTCCCAGTATTGACACCGCCTGTTTATGAATACATCGTTAGCAGTGATATGAATGTAATGGTTAGAGTGGATGACATACCAGATCCAGGAATCAAAGAAATTGTTTCATTGGTAGTAATTAATAAACTTAAAAATAAATAAAATATTCACATTAAGTCGACACCCACTGTATGGACAGTAATATATATTACAGATATGTTTGGGTTAATATAATAAGTAATGCTAAACAATGTAATGTTCAACTTGACACAATCATGCCGACAGAGTTGCAGTATTTATTTTATTTATTTTTTTTTTAATACGTAGGTTCTTGCTACTAGTACTAACCAGGAGTTGAGAGATATATTTGCTGAAGAAGAATCAGCTTCTGTACAAAAGTTGTGTTGGATTTGGTCATTGAGGATAAGGAGGCAATTGCAAATATACTCGATACATACCACACTCTAGTGAAAGTGAAAGGTCCAATCGACCAATTTATCACTGGGTTACAGTGTGTGAAGGGATTGTACGAGTATATAAAGAAGTATCCAGAGGTCATGAAACCATTGTTTGTTAAAGACCAAAGTAAAGTGCTTACAGCTGGTGAGTGATATGATAATAACGTTGCTGGTACATGTACATTTGTTTGTATAATCAGTGTAGTATATTGCTGTACATGTAATGAAGTATTCCTAATAATTAACATTTTAATACTGTAATCATTTTCAAGATTATTTAAAGAACATGTTTGGAAAAAATATTCACCTAATAATTCATGTTGGCGTAAACAAGCTTACATGCATTTCGTTGATTTCCTGGATGAATGTGTTTATTTTCTTGTAGGTGTAAAAGTTGTTTATAATTACCATCTGAATTGTGTTTTATACTACTGTTGTCAAATTAGCTGATGTGTTGATCTTCTTTACCGGTGCCGACCAGGAGCCACCACTGCTACAACCAACATTGGAGTTTATCAAAGAGGACAAAAGGCTAGCAACATCTTCTACTTGTAGCCTAATTTTGAAGCTACCAACATGTCACACATCATATCAAGCTTTTAAAGAAGACATGATATTGTCATTCTTGGAGGAATTCATTGCGTTTGAAGGAGGATAGTGACTCAATTGACATTAAGGAGTGTTAATACTTAAACAGTTTAACATATTTTCTACAGTTTATTAAATTTACATTAAAGGAGTGTTTGTCATTATATAATCACGTGTTGACATTATTCCATCATTATATTGTTTAACATTATTTTATCTCATTATAAAAAGTTAAAAAAAAAAATTGTATTAAAAATATAATTATTTCAATCAATCAATCAATTATTCTGTTCAAAATATATCTTGTAATTAAGTATAGAGCTATTGCATTGCTACTGAAGGTTTGTATATGAGATCTTAGGCAATTACGGAATTGAAGGTCAACTCATCCTGAGAGAATTCAGGCACAACTACTGTCTCATCTATCTAACTGGACCCTCCCAATCTATTCCAAACCCCCAAAGCATAAACACAGTAACATACTTAGCATTGTCATAATTATTTACCGGTTCAATACTCATATCATTAAGCCCTGTGACAGTTTGGGTTTTCATTACAGCGACTGTGAAGTCCTATAACCCACTGCTGCATTGGTGTGCGGTTGTGGCATGTTCTCATTCTATGATGGTTCCATCCGTCTCTGAATCAGTCAAGCTGTTGCTGTATCTCATACAAATAAACTGTATGCAATGCGAAGACATCTACTTCGTTGTTGTGATCAAGTAAGCCACTTTCTTCAAAAGCATAAAATAAAGTGTAAAAATAGCTGGTGCACTCAGAAAACGCATCTCGCCACAATCTTTCAATGCGTTGATTATGAACGCTCCTACCAGTTATACACCCAGGTCCCCTCTCTGGATGACTGACCATGTATTGTGCAACCAGAGTATTTTCCCCACCCATGTCACTTCTGACTCTGCTTGGTAACCCATACTCATTTATCACTTGCAAGAAGAATGACAAAACTGTGCCTGATCTATTATTATCAGCAACATTTAAAATTTAAATACATGACCATTCTGCTAAACCCATCAACCAGACCATGAATCACAAAACGCCACCTTATCAGTTTGTGGTTACTATACATGTGCCATAGACTGGTGACGGTACATTGTAAGTGCGTCTGTGCAGTGCTCTTCTTAATCTTCTCCGAGATCCATTGGGATCTACTCTTTGCAACGATTCCCTGATCCACCTTCTCTGAACTATGAATTGGTTTGCTCTGAATATTCCATCAACCATTCTATATCAGTGTTTTCTTGTATACTGGAGACAATGCTGTCAATCTCTGAGCCAGACATAACACTATATCTCTGCCTTCTAGTAATATCGCCATGTTCTTCCATGCGTCTCTGAACAGTTCGTGATCAACACCCTAGCACTTGACCCATGTCAGCAAGATTAAAATCATTTGTGAGTAAAAACTGCATATGCTCATCTGAAATTTCAATTCTGGGTCGACCTGGATTGCTACTACGTTGTTCTACACTGTTCTCTATGAATCCGATGAGTTCTTGTAAATACATTATTACTTGTTGCATTAATGGAGAGTCCAATTCTCTCTCTATCACGACACACGCCCCTAACATTTCTTCACAATTTTCGAGATAGGACATTTGTACAGAAAGACTAGCAAATTGAAAATGCCCTCTAATTTCCTCCGTAATTTCCTGAAACTCTTCAATGGTCTCATACACAATTCGACTTCACTACCTTGGTTTACCATTGGATTAGCCATTTATTCATCAAAGTGGGCGGTCTCCTTAGATTATGGGTCCGGCGTGGCCGGTCTTATTTATCTTATTACAGGAGCCCATAACCAGAAAAAGAGTAGGAGCGGTTAACTCCCACGCAAATGATTAAAATCAACACTGGCTGCATGTCTTAATTGTGTGTCTAACCACGCCACACGCCCGTTTGTAAGACGCCACACCCAACGTGTGTGGCTCAACATGGCCACAAAAAGAAGCCGATCCCGTGGTTCTAAACTTCCTAGAGGAAAGAATTAGTTTTTGAGATTACACAGTGTATTACTAAAGAAGCACTTGGTATTCTATGGGAATCTCCTCGATTCGAGATATACGAGGCTCGTGAGGCTTTTTGTAAACTATTCAAGCAGGAACATCACCGTGTGCGTCTAGAAAAGTGTGTGGATACAATGGAATTGTTAAATAAGTATTGTATTGGGAAGAAGCATCTACAATTACAACAGGCATGGTTCATGCATATACATTTTTACATACAAGGTACAGAAGTAGCTGGCCTTGATAAGGCAGATCAGGAGGATTTACATGGTGTTTGGAAGGATATTATGGATGAAGCCTGTAAATTTAACGTTTCCATGAGCAATACGGACCAAAGAATTATAGTTAGTACTTTGGCATACATAGTATTTGACTTAATGAGCAAAAGAGTGAAAGATAAGAAAGCCGCCGAAGGCGGAGACAATGCCGATGAAGACGTTTCCAATGTAGACTCAACTGCTTGTGACAGTCATGGAGCAGTTTGGTATGAGAATACAGGCACATTAAATCGTTACGGTGGTGCTCCACTACACAGTACAACAAATCGCAAAAAAATATCAGAAAATCATGCTGAATTGGGCCTTTTGAGGATGATGAGACTGACTAAAAATAACCGTATGATTAAACTTGACTTGGATCAAGGTGGCCTTGTTGCTGTATCACCCATTATGTTACCATTTATTAAACTACTCATGGCCATGATACAAGAGAATGTCAACGAAGATCTAATAAAGATACACGGAAATTTAAGTAGCTTTGGAAAATATTATGTAATGAAGAACTTAAAATTTCATTCAATACATGCATCGAAAATTTGGAAACAAATTCCGAGCATTCTAATGAATTTATAACTACCATTAGAGTCGAGTTTTTGAAAAAAATATTCATTCACGAGTGAATGAGTATATGGAGGCTAGAAAGGAACTACTATTGGAAAGTCGTGGTAAAATTACTGATGCAGATCAGTCACTTCGAGATTGTTTGAAAACATACAGTAGCTATCAAAAACGTTAATTTATGTCTTAATTAATTACTGAAATTTCTATATGATATTATGTGTTTATTTTTTTTTTAATTATATCTAAAAAGCATTAATACTATAAATTTCTGTTTATTTAAGGTTCACTGCAATATTTCTGTAGCCGTCTTCACCTCTATTATTGGAAGCTGTTTCTCTTTGGGTGACCAAAGCAGAGAGAGAGCTAGAGTAACTGATTGCGGACAGATTACCACCACTGATGTGTTATAGACAACTGAATACAGACTCAATAGCACTACCAGAAATTTTGACTGGGATGATGCAATGCTTTTAAAATCCATACAAAGCCCATTGCATCCATTATACATTATTCTAGTAGATCCCATGTCTATAAACGTATATTCAGCACACATGGTCAAGTATAAATATGCACAACAAACCTGCCAAGCCCAAAATTTAGTCTGAGTTGGTGCTCTTAAATTATCTGTATGTAAATACATAAGGGGTTAAAAATGAAATGCATGAATTAATGGGTATCTTCAGCAGCCCTACCTGATTCAAAACTATTCTTCCACTTCTGAAAAAAATCAAATCCTTGCTTTAATGATTTAAGTACTGGAGATGAAGTGTGATCAATGGGTGTATGTGACAAGGTGCCATTCTCAAAGAGCAAACTACAAGCTTGAAGGTATTCGAGACATGCAAAGTGTTCCTTTTGCTCTTCAGGCCTGTTCTCAGCAAGCTCACGTATAGCATCTAGCATATATGGTTGCTGTAGTGAGGTAAATATCATGCAATGTAATAATTAATATGCACAAGTACAAATCAATACACCCAGCACACATGCCTGCATGATTTTAGCAGGGATGACATTCAGGCGAGTCCATGCGTCACGGACTATGTACGAGTATTTCAATTTTGGCACTCTTCTGCTCAGCCCATTCTTTGCTCTCATCAAATCAACCTTGTAAACATCTTCAATTGTGTCCCATCCAAAATATACACCTTCAGCACTAATAAATTCCTTCGTTCCATTTTCCCTTGAACTGTACAAGACTGCAATCATATTTTTAAGCTATATTATAAAAAATACATACACTAACATGTAGGATATACTGAATAAAATGTGCTGTCAATTACTAGCATAAAACATACTTGATGGGATGGGCAGATTATAAGGTGCACTCTCTGGTCATCAAATGGAGACAAAAAGCAAGGTGAGGTGAGATCATCCCCTTTCTCATGATTACACAACTGCTTCAATAATGTTAAGTTGCTACTCGCACCATCACAAACCAATCCAAAAACACTAAACCCATACTGAATGAATACCAGCATTCTTTTTGTAACAAACGACTGCAACTGTTGAGCTTCTATAGATCCTGCTAAGGGAAAGTAGGGTCCCACAACATCAAAATCGGATGTCATGTCACGCCAGAGGAACTGTAAGACGTACTCAGTTTTGTGGCATTCTTCCTCATCATCTAACCCTTCATAGAGGTCATGAAGTGAGGCCATTTCAGCTGACGACATAGCAAATCCTGTGATGGTTGAGTTGGCACTAATCCATACTATTTTAGATTGAACCTATAAAGGTTGTGTAAAGAATAAAAGCTAAATACCAAAATGCCTGCCGGCTGCATGCGCGTATCATACCTTTGTCTCATCCCAGATCAATATTCCCTCTTGAATAGGTTCTACATGACCACCCTTCACTCTTTCTTCAGCATGTTTCTTGTATCTCTCTGCACTTTCTTTAATTACCCTTTCATTTATACCAGGGTTACTGCAGTGTTGATTCATGTATCCCTTAACGGTTGAATCACATGGGAGGTTTAAAATTCCCATACTCCGTATTGCAGATGGGCTTCGGGCATAGATAGCCAACGCTACATTATTACACACCGGCATATAACCACAATTTATTCCTAAAGTGCATGAACTAACCTATGCGGATAGTCACAGGTGACCACCTTTTTGAGTTACTATATGATAAAAATAATTAAAGACATGAGACGTAACAAACTTTCGTATAGTGTGACATACCATTTTTATGCTGATCACTGAAAAAAACATCTCCCACATTTCTTTCAGAGCCGTACCCCTGCCTTCACCAGACACTTCGGCATCCTTTACAACTCCGATAGACCATCATCAGAGTCTAAAATATGCTTCACCAGTTCAGTCAATTTGTTCCTCTCGTAGATCCATTAATGTAGCATTCTTATTTCACCTAATTCTTTGACGCAAACATTCGATTTCCCCTCTCATGTTCTTGACCCGTTTTAATCTACTAGCAGGGCTCAAGTATTCCAACGGGAGAGTTGAATTAATGCTTTGACGTCTCAAATGATCATCTGATGAAAGAGCATCATAGTTACGCTTACGAGTGGTAAGGTAGTACTTCAATGTCACGCATGTCTGGCAGACTAGTGACTTCTGTTGCCTGACACTCCAACAAGCTTGGAAGATTCTTTGACATGACCTGTGACGCACAGAATCAGGAGGTATGGACATGCTTACTACATTCTTAACTGTGTACAAGTTGTATGAAGAGTACTCGTTCACACAATGGCATACAATCCAACTAGGATCTTCCATTTTCTGGAGAAAATCAAGTGGCTTTAATTCATGTGGCGTAAACAAATTTCCTTCAGCAAATTTCTCGCAAAATGTGTAAACGGTGTAGTGCAGTTGGCCATCTATAACAATTCTTATTGTTTCAAAAGGTTCAGTGACTAGGTGGTAGCCCTTAAATTTTCTCGATACGCTCAACACTTGCTCTGAACGGATCCCAGGAGTGGCCGTAGACTCTACGGTGTCGATCAAGAAGGATACAGCTCGTGAACAATACCATGGCACACTAAGATGTTGAAACTGGAAGGTTCTCCATCATCTAGCAGTTTTCTTTTCTTAATAGATCGAACATCGTCACTTATCGCTCGACCTGGCGTGCTAGCTGCCATTTTTATTTGGGCGTGTGGCGTGGCTATTTTTAGACACACAATTAAGACATGCAGCCAGTGTCGATTTTAATTATTTGCGTGGGAGTTAACCGCTCCTACTCTCTTTTTTTTTGGTTATGGGCTTCTGGTATTTTAGATGAGACTACATTATTTTTGTTTTAAATTTGATTCGAAATCCAAATCATGTCATAGATATGTAGACTAATGAAAAAAAAAATCCAATCAAAATCAGCAATTGGATAATCTAAATCGGCAATCGGATGATCGAAATCGGCAATCGGAATCGGCAATCAGATAATCGAAATCGGAAATCACTGATCACAATATTGTCACATTTGGCACTCCATACTTCACAGCCGTCTAATTCAACGCACGCTATGCAGTAACCCGCGTCTTTGCAGCCTTCACAATAACACGTCGTTCGACGCTTATGGGTCTTTGACGGCCGCGTGTCGATCGACGTTAATGGGCGTTAAAGAGTTAAACAGCTGTGCATCACACACATCTCCATACAAGTCATCAGTCCGCTGATGATTTGCCATGATCTACAAAATGAGCATAAAGTCATCATGCAACCTGAACCATTATTGACAACAAATGATTCACCTCATTCTAGACCTCTTCATTATTAAGTAATGATTGAAGATTTTCCAGTAATGGCACATACTGGAAAGTATCCTGTTTTTCAACCAACAAACGTTTAACACCCTTTTTTTATATACCAACCCAATTGAACAGTAATTGGCTCTTATACAAGATCGATGATAACAATCATCACACGACTGAGGTACATGTATATATCTATAGACCCTTTACAGTAGGTGGAGCTTCACACATCGTGCCATGAACTACTCCAAAAAATATTCATAAAATGGTTTTTTATACGGCCGTATCTTTCAATAGTCAGAGTGTCGGCCTATTTTTTGTAATGTATTCGTGTTGTACTCCAAGATGGCCGACGTAATAAATAGCCACGCCTACTTTGTCTACAGCTAGCTGTACGCCTCAGTACTGCAAAGGGTCTATAGTTAGAATATACTGCATGCATAAGTTCTTACCACAAGTTCTTTGAAGAATTTCGTTTGCATGTGCTCGGTTTCCAGTCCTTCAAAAGGATTTCACTATGGTGAACCACCATCTCTTGACTCATGGCCAGCAGACAGCAACAATATCTTTAACTGCACTAATAGTATAGTCTAATGCTGTTTGAGAAATTCGGTAATGTTCTTTTAGAAACTTTGCAGCCATACTTTTCGCTAAATTGTGTTTGTCAACATAGCCAGGATCAATATCCGACGGGTCACTGCTTAGTGTGGCGGTGCCGGCTTTATTTCCCTGCCCGTACCTGCCTCCGGCATCACCACTCTCCACACTGCTTCCTATATCGCTTTCAGTACTATTATTGGCTATGGGTGGAATCAGTATCAATCTGATTATCATCTCCAAAACTAAGACTGCTTTCAGTCACGAAATTGCCCCGAGTAAATTCATTCCACTGGATTCTTGAAGAGTTATTCTCGAAATTTCTAGTTTTTCTTACATAGGGTGCTTACGATTGGCGTGGGAGACGAAAGAGAGCTGAGTGTCACAAACGAGCGGGGGCAATCATTCCCAGGACAACCTATTTTAAAATCCTTATCGGTGGAATGGCTTTCAAACAAGTGCTTGAGTAGCTGATATTTACTCAGACAACGGAACGAACAACGACAACACTGACTAATATCATTTCTCTCCATCATGTACCCTTAGACAAACAAGACAGTAGTTCACTTTTTTTCAAAAATAATTATTTTGCTTTTAAGTTACACATACATATGGCGGGTGCGGGTAGTCCGCGCTGAAGACCCAGCTGCTAACGCTTATTGGTCCTTTTCTTTGACCACCATGGCAACAATTGACCACGCCTAATAAAAAAAGGCGCACTAAAAAGGATCAGCTATACAGGCGCACGTGTTAAGCTATTAAACTAACAGTGAGTCTTCTTTGCGTTCTTTGCCATTTAGGGAGCGTTTCTGTTCTACTGCAGGAAGTTCAGATATGGAAAGCAGATTCCCAAGCGCAGAATCCGTTGCTCAATGGATTATTATGGAAGGTTTGACGCAGAAATCGGAGAATCGTTCATAGGTGACATACTTATATGAATGATGTATCACTATATAATATACACTTTACAGAACAAGGCATGAATGGTGAAGCTATTGTATCTGCCTTTGGAGTAGCAAGTGGACCTGATTGTTTGAAAGAAGATATGGCGATCGCCTAAAAATTTATACAAAGCTTAAGGCTTTCATCCTGGCTGAGCAAGAGCAGGTACAGCTGTGAATCATAAAGCAAACCCTTTACAGTAGGTGTAGCTTCAAACACCCTAATGTGCCTTGTATATCAGTATATGTTCTGTATACCATAAATTCCGTTTCTGTAAATTTCCGCCATCTTGGCCAAGTTCCCTAGTCGCATGCTCTACTAGGCATCTATTAATTGTATTATTATACTTTTGTTTCTTTCACTTTGTTATATTTTACCTATTGGAACATTGATCACATTGTACATAGTGCTAAGAATGATACAGAATTCGATTTGCTTTCGTCTCCATTGAGCATCCCTAGTGTACGAACTCAGGCTAGTCAAGTATGTACTGTATGTAACGCGGTGCATATTAAAGCATTATGTTAGTGTTCAATTATGTAGATCAGTACTAGTATAATTGAACTGTGCCGGTTTAGTATATGGAGTAGTCAGTATAGTATAGTGTATGGCACAGTGTTCATTATGATGTGCTAAACTGCCGTATATAGCTATATGTAATAAGTTATCGTGTTTCATGGTTATATTATATTACTAGAGTGTCGAAATTACAATATACTCTGTACAGTAACTGTTCGTAACACGATCATATGTTGTGCGACAATATATGCATCCAAACACATGCATGCTGATCGCCATAGTGAACTGTCTGTAAAGAAACACACGGGTATAACTGTGAGTTTGTACTTGAGAGCTAAAACTCGCTTGTATACTCTTGATTATACCGTCAAGCATTCCAGTCCAATGATTCTGTACACTGAACAGTTTTAATGCATGCATGCTTGTCTATCATACATATGGTCTAGATTATAATTAAAAGAAAAATTGCTCTCTATAATTGATTCATATCCTTTCAGAAAACTCCTATTGGATTAACAAAAAGCACGTGTAGTTCATCAAGTACATTGAATACCCCTCAACGACCATCATCCCACAAGTCCAAGGTCAAGGACGTAAGTGCATTTACTGATGGTTGCTATATGACTTCAATACTCTGTATCTTTCCTAGACATTTCCAGATCCCTTGATTGTACCTCTCAATACTGAAGAAAACCTATCGAAAGATCTACCTATAGATGGAGATAGGAAATACATGGTGCAAACCATTGCTACACATGTAATGGACCACAAACGCAAGCCTACCCTTGGTGAATGTGGAATGGCTGCTAAAGCCCTAATAAAGGCATACCCATTTTAAGCAGATTCCGATAGTTCTGGCAAGGTAAGGTAGTATGTATGCTTACATTTTGTGACTGATTTCTTGCTTTGTATACATAATTATACTGATAGCACTCGTGGAAATGGTTATCTATAACCGTGTTCACAATGTCAATAAGAAACCAAGAAATTCAGATGCTGCTCGTTTACCGCCTAACAAGAAGACGAAAATCTCCCAGGATAAACATCACTACCCAGTGGACGTACCTGAGCATGCTCACGATGATGAATGAACCAGTAGGCCTTCTAGCAGAGGAAATAGCAAAGGCAAAGCCGTCATTGGTATCACTAAAGGATTTCATGAAAGTACTTTTACCCACCGAAGGCTCTTAATCACTAGATCAGATTCACCCATTCTAATACAAGACATCTTGGATGATTAAGTATACTGTATGCTGGCATGTACACGTATTTGTATTAAATTTTTTTACTAACTTAATTCAATTTTACCAAGAAATTCAGATGCTGCTCGTTTACCGCCTAACAAGAAGATGAAAATCTCCCAGGATAAACATCACTACCCAG
>JAYJLX010038670.1:0-15400 GCA_036873525.1 Chalinula nematifera
CGGTCCAGTGATTTTGTCCGTTATATACGAGGTGGCCGTTCTTCAGGGGTGGTCGTTAAGCGGGGTTCCACTGTATAGTTCAGTTTATGGGCGTGGTATTGCATGGTACATTAGATTATTATTTAATTAAAAAATAGGTATAATGCAAAAAAACCCTTTATTTCCAACAGTGTAAGGTGAAGTATGTATAGTATAGTAGCATTTAGCTATCACTTCATATATCCCTAAGTATAATGTAGTATGTTATCGTTCAGCATTACTTTATCCCATCCCCATTTATGCCACACCCACATCCTGTGTGCCACACCCATACAATTGTTTTTTTTTTTACAGAATAGCTGTCCTCTCAGTGCAGGATGTTTCACACTGGAGCAATAAGCATGTTTTTAAAATAATATCCCAATATTGTATATTGCATATATTTTAAGTAGTTATATAGTCTGTGTATTAATGCATTCATGCATCGATTACATATTGTGATAAAACTAGTGAAAATAAAAAAAACTGTACATTATAAGTTATACTACTATTGTTTGAAAGTTCCTATAAAGTTTAATTATAATAATATTGTTTATAATTATCCCCCAGCTCCCAGTATAGAGAATATATCCATCAAATTATATAGTTATATTGCTTTTTGTGCCTGTTCTTTAACTTTCTTTAATTCTTCGTTCTGTCTTTTGTCTATTTGTTGTATTTGATCTTTCATGTCGCTCAGGACATCGACCATTTGTTTGAATTCTTTGTTATCTTTCCTTTCAATTATTGCATTGTGCATCTTTTCCATCTCCGAGACAATATTCGCTACGTTTACTTGGGCTTCCGCTTTTGCACAGTCAACTTTTTGGCTATTGTAGTCATCTCTTGCTTTCTTCACGTCTTTCTTCAGTTCAGTTTCCCTTGCTAGGCATATATCACTGTCTTTATGCAGTTTTGCAAGAATATCTCTACAGTGCTCCAATTTGGCACCGATCTCCAAGCACTTGTCAATGTCAGCACCTTCCCTTCTTCCACCCCAAAAGAAGGTCAGGATCAAAGCTAAAACAACAATTCCAATGACCTGCCAATATTTCTCAATGAATATGTACACGTTGAATTTTCCATCACGTGATATGACTGAATATTCCTATAGTACAGTATACAATATACAGTATATTATGTGATGTAGAAACATTTATTATAGTATATATATAATGCATGGGGAACCTCCATATAGGTTTGTATATGTACCACGCATACAGATTTTGTACTAAAATGTGTCTTGTAAAGGTTTCCTTTTCATTTCATATCTATTTTGGAAACTCCTACAGGCAGCCACAGTATTCCTAATAACATCATACCTAATTACAGAGGTTCCACTGCAGTATAATTGAGCTACTATATAATCTAACTGTATATAATACACTAGTTAATCATTGACCTAATCTAACTGTATGTATACTAGTTATTATTGACCTTTGTTTCTGGTACTGATGGTGGTGGTTCTGTACTCATTATGAACTGCTAATAGGAATAAGGCTATATGGAGAGTATGTTGTATATTCAGGAACACAAACCTATTGCATACAGAGCTATAAACTGCTGTTCGTTGCTATGGTGAACACTAGCCAACACCCCTTCTTGTTACCAGTGCATTTGAACTATATATTATAGGATTGTGAATATAGTTTAATGTATATTTGATACTCCACATGATACTATTTGATACTCCACATGATACATTGGTAGGGGGGAGGGGCAGTATCTATGTACGTACATATACGGAAATAATGGAGGTGGTAGAGTTTAATTATATCCTATATTTATTTTGCTCTATGAATTTATTTCAACTTGTGTCAAAGTTTGTAGCACCGCTATACTGTATGTAGTATATTTATTTGTATGTGTATACATATATGTATGTGAGGTTTTCTATAGGGGTAGACATAATTATGTATAAGCATAACTATATAAGTCATATAATCATGTATGTATTTGTATATATGTGTGTACATGTATGTACGCATGTGTGTGAGCTTTTCTACAGAGGTAGACATAGCTGTGTATAGTATCTATAAGCATACTATATAAGTCATATAATCATGATCGCCATGCAGTTGCTACATACATGTACAATATTCTGTTTACACGTATACTCACTTGGTTTCGTATTTTCCCCATTTTCATCTATATACATTAATTTATTATTAAAAGAATAGCTAAATTGGTATATATAATACAATAACATTAGTATATAAGTAATTAATAAAACATGCCAAATTAATGTATACAAGTTTCTAACTGTCCGTTAATAGACTACATGGTTTTTTTTTTCTCAACTATATTGCGCTTTGTGCTTGTTCTTTGATTTTTTTAAACTCTGCTTCCTGTTTTTTATCTATTTCGCTAATTTGCTCTTTCATGCTTTCGAGTACTTTAAGCATTTCATTGATTTCTTTTTCATTATCCGGCCTTGTAGCCAGTGCTGTATGCATCTTTTCCAATTCTATTGTAACGTTCAACATTTCTAACTTTGCATCGTGCACTGTACAGGCAACCTTTAACTTATTATACTCTTCGATTGTGCTTTTCTCTTCTTTCTTTAAATCTTCCTCTCTTTTTAAACAATCTTTAATGCCAGTCTGCGTTTCTTTGATGGTCTCCTCACAATGGCTCCATTGTTGCTTGTTCAGTAAGCATTTGTTGACATCCACAGCTCCCGACTTGTTGCCCACAACGAAAGCCAGTGTCAGTGCGAGCCCCACAAGTGCAATGACTTTCCAAAATCTCTCAATGAACTTGAACAAATGGATACTTCCATCTCTTTTTATAATAGCATCATCCTAACATTGTATGACAGAAATATTATAATCATGCACAGAGGCATGCATGCTATATATGGCCCACTACTTATCTAATAGTGACTGCAATTATATTTCACTATATAAACATATATTGCCATCAGTGTTGTGATGCTGACCTTTACTGGTGGCCGTGATGTTGGTTGGGGTGGTTCTGCACTCATTATGTACCCAGTGAGCTAGTTGCTGGTATATTGGTATAACTGTATTATGCCGGGTGTACGTGTATAGTGGTAGTCAGGAACACACAGTGATGGCAGATAGATGCTTTACAGAATCACTGACTTGCTTACTGTGTGTATAGTAGGTATTACAGTATACGCCCCCTTTACATGCAGTGCATTACTCATGGTATTCACTACTCCTGAGGGATTATGAATGTGCACTAATTACTATAATTATATTAATGTATTAATAATTATATTATGTACAGAAAGGGCGGAGTTAGGGGGCGGGGTGGGTTATATATTGACTTATACTATGATAAAGTTACACACAATGCTATATGTACGTCAGACTATCTGCCAATAAAATATGGGCGTGGCTAGACTGGAATTTCTAAATAGTGAGGCGAGGTTAAGCTTTAATGGGCGGGGTTTAGAGTAGCATGTGTGTAGGTGCAGTTGAAAGAAAATTATAATTAAATGAAGAATTTGTTACAGTGTAAACTTATATCAATGAGTGTTGGTAAACTATCTGTATAATATATGCTGTACATACTGAATACTTATAATCCTATATCTGTTAGCCTACTATTAATGTGTGTGTGTGTGGGTATGTAAGTACGTATGTAGCATACACTAGCTTGTACATCTTCCTATGTGAGTGTGTAAATATGTGATAGCACTTTAGTAGTGGGTTACGCAGTGTGTGTATAGATCTCTTGTGTGCAACACTATCATTAGTAGTATCATATTTGATTCCTGGCTAGCTATAGTTGTTGGCCTATAAACCAGCATAAATAACTATAACTCTATGTTTATTTTTGTAGCTTCTTTGTGCATCTTTTCAGGATAACTGGATAGAACAAACAAGCAGAATAGCTACAGAATGGCAATTTATATGGCTGCAGCTATAGTCAACTTATAACACACCTCACTACACTCTATGCAATAACACATACATATAGCAGTGGCATGGCCTGCTTTAGTCGGCTGATGTGAAGGTGATCCAGCACTGAAGGTACATAGATATTTGCTCAAAAATAATCACCTGCGCAGTATCAAAAAACATTTTTTTCTGTAGAGTAGCTTTGTGCCTTCATCCCACAAATGGTACTGCAGGCAATGTCCATGACATTTTGTGATCCATTACTGTGCAATTTTTAAAATTATATTTATAAACAGCATTATTGGATAAATTATATACCTCAGCTAAAAAAAAGAACAACTAAAAATGGAACAACTCGTGTTTTTAAGTTAATTGTAATAAAAGAAACTAATCGAATCAGTATTTGCTATAGTTATCAGGTTTAGTCACACATACGTACTATATTTGATTTTGGTTTTCTTCTTTTATTTTTTTGAATTCCTCTCTTTGTTTTTCAGCAATACCTTCTATTTCCTTCTTCATGTCTGTTATGGCATTGACCATTTTTTGGATGTTTTCTTCGTTTTTCCCATCATCTGTCCTTTGTGCTAGAGCAGTGTGCATCTTTTCCAATTCCCTTGTGATATTTACCATGTCTAGTTTAACCTCTGCCTTTGCACAGATAACATTAAGATCACCGTAGGCTTTAGTTGCATCTTCCTTATCCTTTAACAATTCACCCTCTCTCTTTAAGCATTCATTATTTTCCTTCTGCATTCTATCGAAATCATTTTTACAATGTTGCAAGTTTATTTTGCACTCAAAGCATTCCCTAGCTTCGGCTGACTCCATCCGGTTACCAAAAATGAAAGCCAGTATCAGCGCTAATCCCACGAATCCTATTATTAGCCAATATTTCTCAAGGAATAAGTAAATGTTGAATCTTCCATCTGTCGTTATGACCACAGTATCCTGAGTGATGGTAGAAAATACAGCATGAATCATATATTATTGTGTATACATTACTTATTCAAAGTCATGCAGCTATATAGTTTAATTCAGTGTTGTTGTATAATTGTGCAAAGACCCTTACAGCATATATCATTACTGCTAGTTGTAATTACCATCCACCTCATTGGCTCAGTATAAAGTAGTTTAACTCTTACCTTTTCATTGACTTCTCTTATTGATGATTTCCTATTAGCATCTTCAGCCATTGTAAACTGGTATAGTAACTGCCTATCTGCCTGTATATAGTGACACTTAGTTAAACTGCCTATGATGCTCTTCACAAACTATGCTAGCTTTATACAGAACTGAAATATGCTGTTACTAAATCCTGTATCAGTTAGTCTATAGTATATATGTGATGTGGGTGTGTACATATCTAGTGTACACTTGTATATCTTCCCAATACATGATAGCACTATAGCAATGAGTTACAGTATGCATGTGTGTATATATACCCCCTCATATACCGTATGTATACATCAGTTATATGTATTATGATTCAGTGTAGTAAACAGTAACAATATCATTGATGAAATGTACTTGAAACATGATGACATATACAATAAGTAGTCTATAGTCAAAAGTTATTATAAATGTCTGTTTATCATTAGGAATTGAAAGGAAACACTGTCTTCTCTACAATTCAAGGACTATCAACCATTAGAGTGCTTCACTGAGTGATATAATTTTGCAAAGAATTCTTATACAGAAAAATTAGCATTAATTTTGGTTATTCATTTTTTTAATTTATTATTCTTGATTTTTATATGGGGCGTGGTCAGGTTAAGACCACGCCCATCTATTGCCACGTTCATTCTCGTTTTTTTATTTTTTTTTGCTGAAGAGAACCCAAGTCCATAGATACCTAAAATGTTTGCCACCTTTTCTAACTGGCCTGTAAGTTCTTTTCATAAGTAATGTTTAAATATTGGTATAATTCTCTGTGTATAATTAATGTATTAGCTATTCGGTGGTGTTAGTAGTGGTTTACTTTCTGAAGCTATTTCTGTTCTTAATGGAGCCCATTTAGGACTGAACAGTCAACTAGGGGGTCTGCTCAAGAGGACCCATCAGTATAGATCTACTCAACAATGTAACAAGGTCAGTATAGTATGTACTTGACTATAGTCAACTACTGAATTGGATAAATGTGTGTATTAATATAAATAAGACTGTGGCTTAAATCCCAGCAGGAAGTCTGTACTTTATTCATGTATAGATTATACTAGCCCTAGCCCCACCTAAGCTATATTATAAAGTATAGATTTCTGCTGGGACTCTAGCCACTCCACCTAATATATAGTCCTGTATAGCCCAAAGTTTTCTAACCTTCTGACCCAACCCATGTAATTCCTCTTTCGTATAAAAAAATAAATCTTATTTTTTTTTAAAGGTTGGGTTAACAGAAGCCAGTGTACACAAGGAGATGATTGGTATACCCAGTACCGATATCAAGTCACTGTTGGAGTGTACCTCATTATCCGATTATCCTACTGTAGCTGATGTCATCAGTAACTGTAGTGGTGAGTATAATACTCATTGGCACTCAATGTGTATTAATAGTAAACTGGCCACACCCACCAGTGTGTTTTGTCTGGAAATGTTTGTTTTTATATGATATATATCTCATGTTCATTTCACAACTGTATTGTTAGTATATTGAATATTGCTTTAACCTGCTCTAATTTTGCTTTCAGGTGTGAAGAACTTTCAGAACCCGTTCTCTTTTGTTCCTAACAGAAGGTTCTCTACTTTTAATAGAGGTTTTATCCAGCAACGAATTAAAGGTATTACACCACACCCCATTCCATAATGTGCCACACCCACTCCATCATATGCCACACCTACTTCGTCTGTCACACCCACTCCATCTGTGTCACACCCACTCCATCTGTGTCACACCCACTTATATAGCATAGCATTATCCATTACATTCATTTTTTTTTGCACATTTCCTTTAGTTTTCATTCCGTACGATTTCCAATGACAACTAATTATATTAGTGTTATGTACCATTAGGAGTAGTCCTTAATGTAACTTCAGCATAAGAACATGTGTACCTCTACTGTTATAATAATTATAGCGCTGTTACCATTAGGAGTAGTTCTTACTTTAATTCCAGCATGAGAACATGTGTACCTCTACTCTTACGATAATGGTGTTTCAATATACGCATCCTTATTTACAGCATCAGTCAATTTTATTATCATATTTTATTCCCCCATGCATGTATCATTGGTTGGTTCTGTGTTGGTTTATTGGTTCTTCATTAGGTAACCCTTCTCTACTCGGTCTACCGCTGGCATCGTTTGTAAGGGGTGTGTCCTCGTTTCAGCTATCTCAACTGGAAACCAGAGCCAATACTGAGACTGATAATGCCAAGATACAGGCAGAGTATCTTGAGGTATGTGCATACGTGTACAGCATGATAGAGAAATGCACAATAAATAGTTTTCTTGTATGCACAAGAATATGTGTATTATACACTATACATATATATACAAATATTGTGAAATATGTAACTGTATGTATTTTTAAGGGTTAAAAATATTTATTTGGCCCCGCCCCTCCCTGCACCTTTCCTTATATCTAATGACTAGATATTGAGCTGTGTCCATCGTTACTACACTGTGGATTATTATAATCCGTAACTAGCTGTTAGTATGTTTTGTTAATACAGGCTGTATATCAGCAAGACCCGGAATACGTCATCAGGAGGTTCGAGAGTGGTAGATACGCTGTAAATGCCAACGTTAGGGCTATTTATCAGAAGTCACTTGAATTAGCTGAGGTCAGCAATCAATCATACACTATACCACATCTTATCATCAGTGTAACTATAATCAAGAGTAATATAATTGTATAATTTGTGTTTATTTACTTCTATTTGTTAGAAATTGTCCCAGTTACAAGAGAATAAGAGTAGGAGTGAATTTGGCGGGGGATCGACCACCACCAGTGGAGGTTACACACTGGGATCAATATTCGATAATGTAACAACTACCAGTATCAGTGGTTAGTATTGTAAACTATAACTAACAAAGTTATTATACTTCCTTTGCCAAATGGGAAATGCACATACTATGAATTACACGCATTGTAGGAATGGTGTTATTATGATAATAGTTAGTTTAATTCAATGATGTGTTATATTTTATGTTATATGTGACTATTTGTATTGAATTGGTGTTCCATTATAATAATTATTGCTGGTTGTTCTCACTTTCCACCTGATGCTGACAATAGCTGCATCACTCTTGTTTCCAGTCTCTTGTTCTCCTTTTTCAATTCTGCATTCTCATTCTTTAATTCAATATTTCTATTCTCGCAGTCGTTTACCTGTTGTTTGAGTGCTCCTTCCATAAACTTTTGATTCTGCAGTTCAGCATTAAAGTCTCTTTGCTCCGCCATTTCTTTTTTCTCATTACTATCTTTAACCTCGAGCAGTACCTTACTTTCTGTGCAACTAACTTCATGTTCCCAATACTTGGTTTCACATTTCTTTAATTTAATATTTTGATCGGTGAGTTTACTAGTACAGAGAATCAATTGCCTCCTCTCTGCAGATAATTCGTTCCTATTTTGAGTTGAAGCTTGTTCCAGAAGAGCGATATTGTTTTGGCATTTGTTCAAATCATCATAGATATTGTGCTCTTTGTATAAATCTTCACGATCTTTATATAGACTGAGTGAAAAGGCAACGACTGCTACTAAAACTGTCAATAGAACTAGAATAATCCCTGTCATGACATAGTGTGAAAGTCTGAGTGATGGTGGCTGATCTTCAGGGTTTCTTTTTGGTTCCTTTTAGAAGAAGGAAGGATAATGGAATTGTATTTTTTTTTAACATCTAATTAATTTCCTGTCTACAAATACCTGCTGCATTTTTTGACCAGGTCTATCAAGTATATCATTCTCTAGTGGACCTTGTCTCTCCATGTTCTCTTCTCCCTGCTGGTCCATATCATTATCATCAGGATATAACAGGGCTGCTGGTTCCTGGTGTTGTTGATCAAAGAGTGGACCTCCCACTGGGTCTAGATCTTCATGTCGTCTTCTCCTTGGTAAATGCATTAGATTAGCCTCCTCACCTGGGTCTTTTAAGGATTCAAAGTCATTCACTTCATCCACCATTACTCAGATTCATCAGTTAGCTGTGTATGGCAGGCGATGACTTGTAGTCTGATATGTATGGCATGTAGCCTGGTTTATATTGACCAGTGTGTGACTAGTGTGGGGAGATGTGACAACTATGTGAACCATTGTGATAATATTATAGTGACCTTACATTTGTAAGTTATTTACAGTATAATAATAACCCCAAAAAAATATTACGTAAGCAATTTGCCGTATGGCATTTATTTTACATTGTACATGTAATCGACTGAGATTCTATTCCAGTGTTGACACAATGTACACCCTGCTAGCATCATATTATAATTTGTAAATCCAGCTTAACTTATATGATTAATTATTGTGTAATTAATTCATTTTATTGTCATCTTTGTTTGTTGTGTTGGTATTCTCTTGTTGATCTTCCTTTCCTCCTTTTGGCAACAGCTGCCTCACCCTCGTTTCTAGTCTTGTGTTCTCCTTTTTCAGTTCTTCAATCTTCTTCTCACAATCGTCAAGCTTTTGTTTAAGTGCTCCTTCAACAACCTTTTGCTTCTCCATGGTGTCTTGGCTATTATCTTTAACTGCAATATCCCGGTTTAGTTCCACTATTACTTTATTTTTTTCACACGCAACTCTGAGGTCTGCCATTTCCTTTTCTTTTGCAGTCAAATTGTTATTTAATTCTTTAATTTGGCTTTTTAAATCAGATATTTCTTTGACTTTATTCCAGCACTCCTCCAACCGTGTCCCATTAATTGCACATGCTATTTCATGTTCATGGAATGTTTTTTCTGTTTTCTTGCATGTATCTAACTGTTTTGTACATGCGTCCCATTCAGTTTTATATGTAGTATTCGCTTTCACAAGTTCACGGTGTTGTTGTTTCAGTGTGTCATGCTCTTGTTCAGTCTTTTTACATATCTCAAGGTCTTTTCTGCATTCGTTAAGGCTGGCAACATTGATTGCATGGGTTGTCTGTAGTGTGGATAGTTCAGCTTTAGTATCAGTGCACTCCTTTATTTGATTTGTATAGTCCTCTTCCATTTTATCCCATTTAGTCCTGTCATTTTCCCGTTCAGTGTTACAAGTACTCAACTGCTGACTGTTGTGACACTCTGTTAATTGCTGCGGAACTTGATCCAGTTGCTGTTTATAGAAATCACGATTTTTCTTTACAGTTTTATATTCTCTATTCAGGGTTTCATATTTCTCATGTAGATTAAATGAATAGGCAACAACTACTACCAGAACTGATACCGACAAAAATAGTAATATTTTCATTATTTTGTACTGGAGTTCATGATTAGGATGGTGTGGTGGCTGTCCCTGTTGTTTCCTGTACGGCGGTTGTCCCTGATGTTCCCAGTATAGTGGTCCCTGTTGTCCCTGGTATGACGGTTGTCCCTGGTATAGTGGTTGTCCCTGTTGTTCCCCCAAGTATGGCGGTTGTCCCTGTTGATTTTGTCCCTGCTGTTCCTGGGGTGGCGGTTGTCCCTGTTGTTCCTGAATAGGACGGTATGGCTGTTGCCCCTGATTAGGAGGATTAGAACTTGAGTATTGTATTCTAGGTGGTTGATCCTGCTTGGCCTCAGGCACGGATTCCATGCTCACTGATTCTAGGCTATCACTAGTCAGACTCATTTCAGTAGATCTGTATGTCAGCTGTGTATTACATGTTGTTCTGTTTATATATTGACCTATGTGGATAGTGTGGGTAGATGCATCAACTATGTGAAGCATTGTTATACGTGACTTTGCATCTGACCCACACAGCTTACGTTACAGCTTTACATTACAGCATACATTACAGCTTTACATTACAGCTTTACATTACAGCTTTACATTACAGGTTGAGGGAGTTTTAAAACAATTTTTTTTTAAATTTTTATATTTTATTTCCAAAACAATTCTAAAAGGAGTATACATGTAATTATATGCCTTTAGCATCCTCTGTTGTTATGTTGGTGTTCTCTTGTTGGTCTTTCTTTCCTCCTGATGACACCAGCTGTCTCACAGTCTTATCCAGTCTTGCGTTTTCCTTTTTCAATTCTTCAATCTTCTTCTCACAATCTTCAACCTTTTGTTTAAGTGCACCTTCCACAACCTTTTGTTTCTCCATGTCTACTTTAAAATCATGCTTTTCTTCCAGATCTTGCTTACTCTTGTCATCTTTAACGTCCAGTAGTACCTCTTTTTTCACGCACTCAACTTTCAGCTTTATTAATTCTTTTTCCTTTGCAGCCAAATCTTTATCTAACCTGTTAGTCAGCCTTTGGTAGCCATCTACATCATCAGATAGTTCCTTAACCTTACTCTTGCAGTTTGCCCATTTTGCTCTGTCAACTGCGCAATCTTTTTCGAGATTCTGGAACATTCCTTTACTTGCTTCATATGATTCAGCTTGAGCCAACATTTTCTTTAGTTCTGTTTCGCAGGATTCCCATTTGGTTTGATTGATGGCGCATTTCTTGTCTAGTTCCTTCCCACCAAAATTACCAGCGTAGAATGCCAATACCAGACCCAGCAATACAATAACAAGATAAGGAATCACACTACACCAACTTATGCCTTCCTTTCTTTTAGATTCTTTATTGTTTTCCACTTTTTGATCCATCTGCAAAAAAAAATAGTAAGGATTACATACATGCAAATGTACTAAAGTTGCTTACAGGACATACACATATGATTTATATGAGATGAACAAGTATTATATAGTGTATCTGTCTGTCTGTGTGGCTGACTGGCTGACTGACCTTTACATCAACTATACCAACTGCAGGAGGAGGGGGAGGATCAGCTGCTCTTAGAGACTTCAGTTCTTCATCATCCATTCAATTTCTGTGTAATGGCTTCACAGCTTTTGGTAATTTTGGTGGGAGTGGTTTCCTTAATTTATCAGAGGTGTGGCTATGACATGCCCATATAAGGGCACAGCATTGAAGCTACACATACACATAGTATACATACCTATGCATACATACATTTGTGTACATAGGTATATATGTGTACATATACATACATTACATTATACATACAGTACATATGAAGTTGTTATCTAATACTGCAAACAGTATGTCTCCATATCAACTACTGGTTTAACCAGTTTTCTTAACTTGCCAGCTTTTAGTAATATTTTATCTTATTTTATCATTTGTTAATGCCACTATTGTATGTGAATTGTGTGATGAATGCTGTGAATGGTGTTTGTAGTACTATTGTTATCATTATATTGAATAGTGTATGTATGTATGTATGTGTGTAGTAGTGCTACCCATATATGTGTATGTATATTATTGTAGCAGCTGTTGTTGGGTGGCATATCCCTTTTTAATACTGTTCCTTTTAATGCTCACACTTAAGGCTAATTTACACTATAAACACGTAAACGTATCATAAGCCAATACACAGGAAGAATACAAATCATTAATGTGCCATAAGGAGTTGAAATTTTTTCTTAGGTTAAATTTGTTTGCTATTTCAACTTGGTTGTTTAGTCTGCTACTACAGCTAAAATAACTTAGTTGGATGTTATTGAAGCTTTGTTTTTCACTTTTCAGATGGGTTAGGGCCGGGACACTTGTACATTTAGTTACATGTATATAAACCACACAATTCTTGCCACAGTGTATTGTATATCTGATATATCCCTTAATATTGATTAATACTGATCTAAAATTACTTATATTGTATAAAGAGTATATCCTCATGTGCCCCTGTATTAATTATCTGGTGAAATTAATCATTGTTACTGTACAGTTTATCCATATTTTGTATCCTGTGAATCTCCTGTAGTTTGTGACATTTCTGTACCATATCATCGTCCTTTGCTGACTTTACTTGCAGTTTCTCGATTTCTTCACTCTTCTCTGCCAACTCTCTCCTTAAGCGTTTAATCTCCAGAGTATCAGTAGTGTTTTCTGCTATGCAGTTCTTATAGTCAGTAAAGAAACTGTGTTCAATGGCTGTAGGTTGGTTGGATACGCTATCAACCTGAGGGGACTGCAGTTTGGTTCCAGTGTTGTTCAGTTCTGTCTCTATTTTTATTAGCCTCTTTTCGCATTGATTCAGATCATTGGTAGCACTTGCTGTTATCTTCCCAATCTCTACTTGTATCTCCAAATCTTTGTTATTGGTATAGCTAGCGTACATATATGCTAGTGTAACCGACTCAATGAATATCATTAAAACACATACTGCCACAAGGACAGTCCAACCAGTGATTAAATTAGAGCTGGTAGTATCTATTACTGGCTGAGATTGTTTCTGTAATATATAGTATTTACTATATAGCTATTTAGCTAAGCTGTGTTTAGCTAACCTGGGGGCCTTTTTGATAACTATATCCTGGCTGAATGCCTGCTTGGTGAGGGTTTAGGCTCTCAATTGGTGGAGCAGGTTCCGACTTCATGTGTAATATAATAGACAGTTTTCAGAGTTTTTTAATTTTATTTTTGCCTTTTTATACTTGACCAATTCATTATGTGGTCAGTTTGCAGATGTATGACTGTATTATTGTGTATTAACACTACTTTTATTCTCTATTTGGGTGTCGCCAAGTGGAAGTAACTTTATTTTCAGGCAACATTTTACCTGATGTTGCTCCATTTATAGCATCAGACAAATTTTGTTGTACGTTGTATTTTTTTTTTTCTCACATTATGCCACTGTAGGAACTTAGAGGGTGCATATAGTTATTATACTTTTTTCTATTCATAGTTTATACTACCGTAAAAGCTGGCTGTTAAGCACATCCGGTTGTTAAGCGCACATTTTTTTTCAAGCACATAGTTTTTACCTGTACAAAAAGATCACATGTTAAGCGCGTACGTACGTACGTATGCTACGTACGATTTCATGGGTGTGGCCAAGAGAAGGCTAATTATTAAGCGCTCTTCAGCTATTAAGCGCATAATTCCTTGCTGTTTAAAGATATAAGCGCATACGCTTATCAACCAGCTTTTATGGTAGTTGTAAGGCACTTCGTTTCTGGATGCGTACAAAAAGTATTTTCACTCCCCTAAGTATTTTCCTATACATAATGGTTTAACACCGAAATTTAAATACAATGTAGCATTATGGTATGGAGAAATATTGACATGGAGAAATATTTGACAGTTTTGACAATTCAAAATGGCTGACTCAGCTGTATTCACATTGTCTTGTTATCTAATCACAGGCTGAACTACCAGCCCACCCTTATGTAATAATATTAAAGTGTTCTATTTAATACCCTTACAGGAAGTAATCAAAGAGGAACTAGTACTAAATGTACATATCCTTGCAGTACACAAATTTACCAGTGGCAAACTACCATGCAACAAAGCTTTCAACTGATAATTATCAATGTTATGACTGCCCACTGCTGACTCATAAAAGCAAGACTAATTATTTTTAAAAATACCATAGGATATTTTTATAAGGAACACAAAAATGTACTCAAAAGCTTGCTACATCGAAGCAGAGCTTGCAGAGATTAAATCAAATGCCCAGAGCACATTTTCAAACTTAACTCAAGATCGAGAAGACAGATGAAGATGGGACAAAAAGGGCAGCAAAGAAGGCATTACTAGCTAACTGCACAGCAAATTTGAAGCACAGAAACTACGGAACCAATTTGCACCAGATGTGTAAAGTAAACTTTTCTGTAACTTACGCCCACAATTAAAATGCTAACACACACGACAACTAATGTATCCCTCCTTGCTGCGCCCACGCTTGGGATAAAAATGTTAATTTTGATTTTTAACATAACCGTCAATTATTTCTCCCGTCAATATTTCTCACTATACGGCATATACTTGTACTACTGCAAAGTACTTTTGGCTTTTTGATGAATGTAGCCTGAAATGGTGGAGCAGGTTCTGACAGCAGTACTTCAGCAAATAATACTCTATGAATATGACAGGGAAAAGACCAGCAGAACAAATAACACCTGTAACAACTATAATCAGAAATCCCTCCTTGTGGAGAGGAAGTTTTTTTTTTATCAAAAAATCCTTTTTTTTTAGTCTCCTTTTCATGATTTTTATCTCTAGTTTAATGTGTAAACTTTGACAGTTTAGTAAATACCCCTCCCTCCCTTTCCCCCCCCCCCCCCTCCATAGTGACACATTAAGTAATAATTATTTGCATAACAGTAGTATTCAGAATCAAGTTTTTAAGATTGTTTTCCAGTACTGTCTTTTTTAATCTGTCTTTTTCCTTTCTTCATTTGTAGACTGTGACTGCTGTTGCATAAGGTGACAATTTTGTACTAATTTAGCATCTCTTGTTATATTTGATTTCAGCTGTTCAATTACTTGATCCTTCTCTGCTATCTCCTTGTTTAAGGCTTTAATTGTCAGACTATCGGTAGTGTTTACGGCAATACAATTTTCATAGGCATCAACGATTCTGTTTTCAAT
>JAYJLX010038681.1:0-15399 GCA_036873525.1 Chalinula nematifera
TTCTGAAGTCAGATTTTGCATTTGAGCTTGTTTTATGGTAGTTTTGGAGCTGATAAAACCCCCCAAAACCCAAAAAAACCACACTCATTCCTACTATGAAAGTTGCTAACGCACTTTCAGACAAACATCAATTGGATTTTATTAAACCATATTGAGTGAATGTCTTAAACATACAATTTTCATTCTGTTGGCATATACAATCAAGTCAGGATACTGGAGAGCAACGTGTTCAACAAACAGCTTTATCATTCTAGTATAGTTCCAAGAGTGTCTGTAGGTGTAAAAATGTAAATAACAATTTAATTATCTCTATTAACTGTACAACTCATCTTTCCCGGCTCCCCTTACCTTAACTCCACAGCAAATGGTACAGGCTCAGTACCTTCCAGTATTGAACTGACAATGTTCTGGCATGTTTGAAGTCGAAGGTTTCGTTCGGGAAAGGCTTTCTTAGTTGATGGATCCAACGGTAGTTCAAGATCAACTAGAGCAAACTGTACAGCATGAAGATGAATGTCAATATACTCTGGATTATAACCTTTAGCTGTTAACAGAAAATACAATAAAAATAAGAACAATTTTTTTATATATCTATATACCCTCAATTTCTTTAAGCTTTCCCAACAGTCCAGGTAATATTGATGTCAGTTGTCCTAACCACATTATCTCCTTCTGATGGAACTCATACACAACATGAACAGCAATAATACGAGACAACAGAGACTTAGGATGATTCTCATAATACAGATTAGGACCTTTAGTGACTGTATATATAACAGCGTCTAGAACCTATTTGGTATAGCAGTAATAGCTAATAATATACGTAACTAAACGAACACACCTCTACTACCTCTATTTCTACTTTCCTTAGTGCATGGGTTGGGTGATGGATGGTCTGTAGGAAGTCATATAGGTAAAACTGACAATATGCCTCAATCTGATCTACTGGAATGATACACAGTGCCTCGGCCAGACAGGTAGGGAGAAACAGTTGATGGAGATACGAGTGGACGTCTTTCATTGATTTACCTATACATGAAAAACAATATTGCAGTGTAAGCAAATAGTTGATGGAGTAATGAGTGGATGTGTTTCATTGATTTACCTACATTAAAAACAATACTACACTGTAAACACTGGTGCACATGTATATGTGTTTGTTTTAATCAACTGACCAGTAGAGCCTCTTAACGCTATCAACTGGGCATCAATCAAGTCTTGTATAACCCAGAAGAACGGAAACTGGCACTTAAAGTCCTGTTTGAGAGTATACTGAAGACCGCCAGTAGTGAAACTCTTATTATCAGTGATGCTATAGAAATGTTTAAAGCTACATATATCAGGATGGTTGAACAGACGTAGCCAGAGCTGTTGATGAAGTGATAGGCCATCTCTACATATGGTGAAGGAAGGACACAACAAGAAATAAAATTACATGTATTATCCTATTTAAACTCATATACTTATTTCTGATTATTTCCAGGTTATAGTAACAGTCAGTGAAGGAGAGAATATTAGCAAACAGCGGAATCAGTACCCGGTCAATTTTCCGGGCCAATACGTTCTGGAAGGTCCCACCACTGTGTAGACTAGTGGCATTACAGGCTTCTTCTACTACCCAGTCAGTATGGCCACCATGGACTGTCTCTCTGTCCTCGAGCAAGAGTAATATACGCCAAACCAAGGCACCGTGAAATGTTTCAATGTCTAAAGGGAATAAACAACAGACATACATAAAGGTAAGTACATGAAGCTAAAATATGTATACTATGAACACATGCATTTAAATTTCTTTTTTTTCGTTTGCTATTTTTGTTACCTATGGGATACTTTGCTTTCTCAGGAATAAACTCCAGGAGTAGTTTAACTCTCTTGGCTGCCCAATCTCTCTTAGTCTCATCCCTCTCAGCGATCATAGCAATAACTGACTGGATACAGTAATGGAGTCTACTACACTGTGTGTATGCCTTATCACTAACAGGACGATCCAGATCAAGGAACTGTAATAATAATAATAATAACAATAATCATTATCACTATAGTACTATACCTTTTTAACATGTTCTTCTTCTAATGGTCCTATGTCAAACTCAGTCTCAGACTTTTCAAGTAGATTCTTCTCCTGAGTAGTAAAAGCCTCAACCAATGAGTGATATGCCTCACGAGTGTCCACATGATCAATGTGTTCGGGATCGTTAAATGGCATATTATAGAACAGCTCACTAATACTGGCTGACATGGCATCGTTGAGTGTAATACCAGAGGATGAGGTCACGTGAATATTGTCAATATGAGCTGATGTCCATGCTCCGCCTTGAAACCCCACAAAGGAGAAGTTCTTGCGGCTGTGATCATGTCTAGGTGCCTTGGCATACCTGGGTAGATGCACTATTAGCAGTACGTGTGTGTGACCAGTCTTAAGTTCTCCCAATCGGTAAGCCTTCTCCCTCTGGTCATCGATACGATATCTAGCACAAGCTATCAAATCACCATAGAGATGACCTGAATCACACTGGATGATAAGCAAACGTTGATGATGCTGGGATTCAGAGAAAACAGGACTATAATAAAGGAAAGAAAATTAATGAAATAGTTATACAATAACAATCTCAAGTCCATGGTTTGTGTAAAAGCTAGCTTACTCTAATGCTTTGGTGAAATCCAGTTCAGTGTCAAACTCTTGCAGTAGGAAAAATGTTGTTTGTTGTTTGGTGAATCCGAGTGTTTTATACACCTCTTCTATCTCAAGGCTGGATAATAGATGGCTGTGTGTAGTTATCTATTGGAATACAAAATAATATCAATAAAGCATTAATTATATACTCACCTGTACTGAAACACTGCCCTCCTCTGTAATTAATAACTGGTTCTTCATGAAATCTGTCAAGCAGTCGTGCTTCTGTTCTTCAAAATAAATCCTACACAGCTCCTCTTGCTCCTTTTCTAAGTTGGTCAGCTTGAGACGAATCAGAGCATCAGGTGAGGCCATTTGTAACAGCAGATTACGGCTACTCTCTTGAATTTTGTCACTATGTTCAGCTAAATCACTGTCATTGGGTATACCCCATTCGTCCTTCTTGAGTTTAGTCACTTGAAATATAACAGCAGCTGGTGTGTCATGTTGATAGCCCACGATAGCATCCTCCATTTTAAAGCTATAAAAAGAAGTAATGTATAGTAACTACTGCACAATTTATACACGCAAGTTCTCTCGATTGATCGAGTCAAAAAAAAGAGCATGTAAAAAATTTGATTTTGTACATGTACATAATGTACGACAATAAAAATACAAACCTGCTATATGATTTAACGTGACTGAATTTCTCTATCCACTGCCTCAGTTTCTTCAACACTTCCTTCTGCCAGTCCAATAATATTGTCTCGGTCAACACAAAATGTTTTTCCAATCGGTTTATGAGAGGTGTGGGAAAGGTCTTGTACACTGTTTCCCTCTCAGCAATCAGAATCAGTCTGGAATAATCAACAAATCAAAACATGATTTAAAATAATTAATTATCAATGAACATACTTGAAATCATTGTCCACACGGCACTTCACTCTGTGGGTTTGTAGACCCAAGTCAACATAACGGCTGTTACCCAGTAATATATAGTACTGGTTTAATAAATCATATAAACTTTCATAAAGGTTCTCCAAGTTCAGTAATATCACAGTACGTCCTGTTTCCATACAGATCTTGATCTGGTTAATGTTTCGACACACTTGAGTATACTCCCTGTCCTTAGGAAATGAACTACCGAACAATACAAATGGTTCCTTCTTCCTATGGGTGGTGGGCTTTACTGATTTTTCAACTACACTGGATTTCTCTACTCCAAACCCTGAGAGGACAGTAGACATCTGCATATCAACAGCCTCACAAAGTTTGTACTGTAAAACTTGTAGAGCTGCGTAATTTTTAGTCAGTAAAAGCAAGTAGCGGATTTCACTGTAAAACGAATTATATTACATATACATATGTACAAGGATACACAGTACATATTCACCCCATCTGTGATAACTCATCAGTTTTAGTTTGAAGGCTCTTCTCAATCAAACCCAGCGGAGTACAGTCTGGATTCATTCGTTCATCGTCCTAAACACACACATTACATTAAACATAACTGTATATACCTAATTGTTAAAGTTCTTACAATTAAATTTGGTACAGGCTTCTTTGCAACTGAGTGATCAATTTTCCTCAGATGTTTTTTGAATATCTGATAGGTATCTAGTTTATAAGAGTCAAATCCTCCAAAGTTTCGTTTAATAGCGTGCTCTAGTTGTTTATCAGATGGTTTACATTTCGTTTCTTTACACATGAAGAACAACATGTTGATAAGACTGCAATAAAGTATATATAGTAATCAAGTTAAATTATGTAACATACATGTATATATGTTAGTACCTATAGAAATCTCTTAGACCAAAAAATGATCTCTTGATACTAATTTGTGTTTCACAAATCTCAGTATACGCATTGGAAAGACAACTAAAGTACGGCTTTAAGAGAGCTTGAAGAGCATCAACTTCATCAGTAGATCTACAACACATCATTTGACAGAATATAAAGACAATAATGCTTTACTTTTTTCCAGGATCTTCACCACTCTTGTCACTTGCACAGATTTGTCTATCACACCACAAGACAATACATAAACGAATTTTTTATTCATTGAACATACTCAGCTGATAGTATAAGTTCATCACAGTTAGGGTCAGCTCTAGTCACCATTACACCACGGTTCATCTTGGCTGGATCAAGGGCCCAGTTAGAGATACCAATGAACGCAACACGCTTCTCACGAGCTATGATCTAAAATAAAATACAGAATATTATTTTACAATGCATATGAATTTAATTCAAATACTTGTTGATCTTCCGTTCCTTCCGTCCCATCCTCCAGGAGAGGGTGAAGTGCTTTAAGTGGTAAATTGGGTGAGTCTTCAGCCAATCCAACCTCATCAAGAACTACAACTGAAGTGAATTTGGTAGTCTTCTGGTCTTCTTGAAATTTCCTGGCTGTAGTGAAAACTTCAATTACACTTTCAGGAGTGGACAACTGACTGCACTGGTATGAGAACATGTGAACCTATATGAAAATACACAGACAATAAACATAATATTGTACAAGCCACACCCACATAAAACCACACCCATTAAGTATGAAAAAAAAAAGAAAATATTGTCTCCCAATAGTCTGGTGTAACCGCCCACGTTTACTTACCAGAAAGTAGTCAGGGGACACACATGCTCCAAATTGGTTCGCTGGAATGTTAATTATAAGGCAACATGTGTATGCTTGATCACGTGCCTGCTGAAATAATTAACCTTCCAGCAGAACTGATTTGGAATACGTGTGTCCCCAGACCACTTTCTGGTAAGCAAAAGTGGGCGGTTACACCAGGCTAATCCCCTAATGTCTACATTATAAAGCCTACACTCCCCCCTCCCCCCCACTTCCCCTTCCTTGTGTCACACCCATTCAATATAACCCAAAAAGAAAATAAAAACTTTGTCTACATCAAAGAACCTATGCTCCCTCCTTCCCATTTCCCTTCTAAAAAGAAAATAAAAAATTGTATCAATTTGTTATATCTCACAACATTTACATCATAAAGTCTGCACTCCCCAGCCCCTCCCCCTTTCTCTTCCCTTAATTCTTTCTCTCTCCCTCATCTCTTTGACTTGCCTCTTTAAAGTCCTTTAGGAAGCCTTGAGTTTGCTGATTCATGGAATCAGCAATAATTGATTTAGCCAGTGACTTTGAACTACCCGGTTTACCCACGAGGAATAATGGTATCTTCAGTTGTACACATATCGCCATCATAAACACATTCTCCTTCAGGGCAGCATTCCTAGCTATGTTGGATCCAAGAGTCATGTGATCCAGGAGCACATCTTGACACCTGGAATTATACAGCAAAAGTCATGTTATACTTACACTAAGTACAGATTTAAGCTTTCTATAATTATTTACACATGCAGTCATGCGACTCGATCTGTACCATTTTATTTCATTTTGAAATTGCAGCTGCATTAATAGTTGGCTTGTCCCATCCTCGATTTCTTTAAGGGATTGTTTCGAATTGAACTGCTCAACAACATCCTTTTCATATTTATCCCTGTCCTGTAGTCTGGCATGGTAACATACACTCAGACTCATTATCAGGGCCCATGTGACTCGACTAACACATTTAATTAACTGCAATAATGAAAGACATTTACATGAAACCATTATACAATATTTTCATTCAATACAAACGACATACCCCCGCCTTTTCTTTAATAAGCTTGATAAATAAATCTCGTTTAGTGAAGAAGTATTTAAACACAATCAAAGCCCTCTCCACGTCTCTGAGACTAACAAAACTGCATTCATCCTAATATAAATTAGTAATAGATTAATTATAATAAATATAACTAATGCCCATAACTATGTGTGTATACCATTCGTCTCTTCAAATAGCTCTGTGACCATGTCAATATGTGTGATACTGCCTCAATCACATCCTCTCTACTGGCCAACTCTTTAATAGTACTACACCTGTCCTTGACCATCTGTCTAGTGTACTTGTCTTCAGTTTCATCATCTAGTTTACCAAAGTCGTATATAAGTGGTCTCATACTGGGAGGGAGGTCAAACACTCTATACACCAGCTGACGTAGAGGGATTTCACCTATTTATAGTATAGCATAAGAATACATGCTGTTATGTAGTTATCAGATCATGCCACCAACCTAGCTTTTCCTGTGCTTCAGTTGCTTTAACATAAAAACCCAATCCCGCTGATTCTAGTTTAGAGATCATGTCTTTATGATGCCTAAATTATAATAAGAAATATCAAAAAAAATTATATACATGATTGAGTACTTATAGTTAGTATATCACATACTTCCTGTAAGGGTTGCAGGCAGCAATAAATTTAAGATCACTTGAGAGTGCATTTCCATTCAGTTGTCGATCACACATTACTTCCTTGATCAGCCCAATAGCGTCAGTAGTGTTGGCTTCATCAAAGAATAGAACAGTATCAATACCATACTCTCTCTTGTTGCTTTCAGCCTTCTCCTCCGCCTTCAGAACCATCTTTGTAATATCAGCAGGAGTAATTCCACCATGGACCTATTATAAAGGAATAAGCCATGTATATAAGTATATTGCTAGCAAACATAACATTATTACTAATGGACATACATACCTTCATGATTAACATGTTTGTTACTTTTTCTGTTCTGCTACCCCCCTGAGCAGCCAAGTCACACATATACCGTATTAGTCTTGTTTTACCACAACCTGTTTCACCCATAATGACAACAGGAATATTACACCTATATACAATACATGGGGGTGGAGTAACAGTCAATATACAGCAGTATACACGTATTATATTATACCTGAACTTCATCTGTATTGCTAGTATCTTGATGACGTTATCGGGTGTAAGGACATACGTGGGATCAGGATCAACAGGATTATCGATTCCCATCACCGTTCCGATCTTCTCTACCAAAGTGTCTTTACTCCATTCATAATAGTTCTCCTCAAAATTGACACGATTATTCTTTAGTCCTTCATACAGATCTCTCTTAATAGCTCTCCTCATGATGGTCTCACCCTTCACTGGATCGATCACGTCACCAGTTGATTTAACTACATTAAACCCAACGAATGTTATGGAGTAGCCATTTTTGTTAAAAAAGAGGTACGGATGGTAACTATAAATAGAAAACAATGTATGACATCATCTCTAATTATCACAATAATGATTATACTTTTTATGCCATTTCTTTTCTTCTGAAATTTGATGCTTCTCCATTGTTCCTATATTTCTAGTGTCTTTACCAGTTTCAGCAGCCACTTCACCTTTCAATGAGGAGGTGCAGAAGTCCTGTATTTACGCAAATAAATCATTGTTACTAACATAATACTGTATATATGTATGTGCATTGTAGTCACGCGCAAGGTGTATGTTTTACCTTTGACATAATGATCATAAATTTAACCACGAAGGTCTTGAAACCAGCCAAACCTATGTCACGAACAAACTCACTATTGCAAAACACTGAGTTTTCAGAACATTCCAGCTGCTCATTCAGGAAACTGATAAAGTGCCTCAGTTCAGACCAGGATGGATCTTTGACACTGAATTTACTGAAGGATAAACAACAAATAAAATTGAAGGCATAAAAAAGTAACACAACAAACTCACTCTAGTAGTAATTCCAGACATTCACTGCTGTGGTGGGTTCCCGATAGCTCTGCTTCTTCTAGACTATATGAATATTCATCTAGATTTGCTTGTTCTTCATCTCGACGCAAGTACTGATAAACTCGCTGGAAGGGTGGTTTACTGAACTCCTCTTCATCTATACAATACACGTAACACATTACAATAGCTGGCAACTGTATGGGGTACATTTGTATGTATATAAGGGCTAACCAGTTTCGTCTGAGTAGCTCTTCAAAACCTGTAGGGGTGTCTTGCATTCAATTGATGGCAGTATTTTGATAAAATCAACTGTTGATCTACAAATCTCCTGAATATCTTCCTCCTATACAAAAGCATAGATAAACAACTAATGTACAAAGTAAACATACTGATATAACCACATAACATACAATATACAATACCAATGTACATTACATACTGAATACACTCATACTGATTAACCAATGTACATACTGATAACTGATGTACACAAATACTGATAATCAATGTATACATACACACATATATGTACTGATAACCAATGTACACATGTGTAACCAATAACCAACCATTGCACATACTAATTATACTGATAAGCAATACACAGTACTAATACAGGCATGACTAATACTAAAGGTCCAATATATATACTCCTGTACCTGAGGTATTGTAACTTCAATAGCATATAAGTCCTTGGAATTAACCTTCCACACTCGACCCTTACTGTCACACACAGTCTGGAGTATCAGTAGATTAAACAATAGCGTATCCATTAGCCTCAACACCTATAAATATAATTAGTATAAGTAATACCAGGAGCTCACTGTCTGCTAGTATACTTACAGTTTGTGATACATCAATATGGTAGATACATGGATCAGGTGTATCGTATTTAAGGTATGCATCGAATGCCTTCACTAAACTATCAGCATCAACTCTAGGGCCGTGAATCGGAATCACACGGTAACAGTTATCGTCAGTGCCATCATGGCAGAGATCTTCGGCCATTTTCTGAATGTAAAAGGACTTGCCCATACCTGCCCTGGCTGAGGATAGAATTCGAACTCTGGACCTAAACAATATACATACAATCAACAATGCATCACTCTAATAACTACACATATACCTCTGTATATCAACTAATGACACACCATCCTCAGATATATTATGTTGAACATAAAACGGCATCAAATACTGCAGGAAGCTCTTGTCTGCTTTAATTCCCTGATACGGTCTTCGATACGACTGTAGTTTGGCTATTATATTAGACTTCTCCTCCTCTTCATTACTACAGATTATCACTATTTTATAGCCTGTAGTAATCACGAGGCAAATATATAAGTATATAGCATATGGATACAGTATCTCTTATACTTATAAAATCTATACAGCCATAACACTATGTCTGTGTACCTTTCTTATCCTGTGACAGCTGCTGTAAGTCACGAAGAGCACTGTCACACACCTGGTAGTTTAGTAACTCAGCGTGAACCAGACAAAATATCCTCTTGTTTCCCGGGTCATCGAATGCTCGTTTCCATAGCAACGTAACTTCCTCAGGAGTTGTTTTCTCTGTGCATATCAGCACCTCCTCATGGGTTGGTAAGGGTAATCTACCAATACCACTGTCAGACGATGGCTCCATGTATATAGATAGAGTGGTCTTTAGAACAAACTCTAAAATAAAAAAAAAATTACTTTGAACAATCATACAATTAGAACAAATTTTAGATAATAATCACAAATAAAGCTGAATTATTTTTCTCATAATTATTATAACTTTACCTGGTGGTACTACCACAAGGTTGCATTCACTGGCTTTAATGGTTTCTGGCAGGGATCTTGTCTTTGAGACAACAGCTGAAAAAAGAGAAAGCAATACATTACAAGATACATTATACATATAATAGTAAAGCACTGTGAAACGTACCATTATTTTTGGCGAGATGTTGAAGCACTTTCCCCAACTTTGACAGTGACATATAATTTCTATTGGTGATGTCCAATACTTCAATTCTCATTTTCTTGAGCCTATATAAGTTTCAATTGTTAAGTTATTATGTCAAATATAATTAATACAAACTTACTCGACAACTTCAGCTTCTTCCTCAAACCTTCCTTTCTCTTCTTTAGTAGCTGACGATGAGTCTTCAATTGAATAAGTTCTTTCCAAATAATGTATAGCATGACTAACATCATTAGGGAACTTCTGAACTGCTTCAATCGATGCCTCTAGCTCGAAATCCAACTCCAGTAGTTCCTTAACAAGGGGATGGTTCTTGTCCAGAGGAATCTGAGAGATAGTTTCTATCATTTCTTCAAAGGAACAAGTTTCATTAATTTTATCATCCTCCTGTGGAGAGGTAATGATCATCTCTCCAAGAACAGCTACAGGAGATTGATCGGTGCTGATAACAGTGGCTACTGATGGCGTGGATTCTTTAGGAAGCTCAGTCACATCTTCAGATGTATTACCAGCCTTGTTATTTTCTTCAGTGTCAGATTCGCCGCTTGTATCTGAAGAGCTATCGATTTCGTCATCCTCTTCTTCATCAGGGAAATCAAAGTCAATTTCATGTTCCTCACACCAGGCAGTCACGTCCTCCATCATGGTTGAACTTGCAGCACAACGCTCGAATCCAAGCAATATCAAATATGTATGGTAATCAAAGGTTTCTTTAATATTGTAGAAATGAGAACGCTGGTCTGGAGTTAGATCCTTAAATGTAAGGCTTGGTTTGGGATAATCAGCAGTACTAAGAGGAGTTACAGTTGTACCAATACTTAATAGACTACTATCAGTAGCTACTGGGCTTCCCACATAAGATTGCTGTGATAGGTCAGCCTGGCTCAGACTGTCTCTAACCGCTTTGGAGTCTAGATTTTTGGAAATACTATACAGCAAATTCATCACGCTAGGTTTGATTGTTGCCTTTCGGCCATCAGATGCTTCAAATAATCCTAGCTCCTCACTGAGCACCAATAGCTGCGGTGTGGTGAAGTAATTGAGCTCATAGAACTTGTCACGTTCGTCTTTCACTTCCTTTAACCAGCACGCAAGATCAGTCTCCATTTTTTTAGCTTGATACACAAGCAATTCGTGGACATTAACCATAGAACAGGAGAACTTAAAGCACCATTGACTATAACAGATGTTCCCATAATGCTGTAACTGCATTAATACATCAGCTATTCTACACACACTGTGGAATGTCTGGAAAAAAAAAAACAATGTAAAAAAAGATTTGAATAACTCTATACTTACGTCCAAAAATCTATCCACATCCTTCTTTTCAGGTGATTCATTTTCAGTTATTAAAACCAGTTTACTTTCCAGATCCCTAAGTTCCTCGAAGGTATATTTATACTGAGGTAGCGATTCGTAACCATCTTCTCGCTTCCTTAGACGAACACAGACTGCTTCAGATTGCGAACTCAACTGGCCAATTCTGATAGACCCCACTTCATAGACACCTAGCTTATTGATGTTCCTCATTTGGCCAAACGATGTCTTCTCAACGGATCCTTGTGTCTCTCGTACTGACTTGTACCACTCTATTTGTTCCTCACAAGATCTCTATAAAACAAAAAAACAGCTTAAGGACACAACATACACGGGCATATAAATTGCATGAGTGATTTGACTGTTTATACGCAACATTTTACATAGAATATTGACCATAATTGTATTCCAGTGTCAATAATGTTTCACTAGTGTCATAATTATGAAGGATAGGCTTATTAATATAATAATAATGATGTGTACACAAAACATACCATTATGATAGGAAGTTCGGCAGTCTGTTTCAAGATGGCCCATAAGTATTGACAATGTTTTTGAAGTACCTCAAAGCCACTATCCTGAGGCATATTATATATCAGTGGACCAAATCCACTCCCGACAATCCTCAGGTTGATCAGCTTGGCTGTGTTCAGATCACCCTCCCCTCCAGCAGCCGTGGGCAGAGCAATATTGACGAAGTTTTGAAGATCATTCACATTAGATTCAACATCACCTGTGTTGAATAAATTATTAAATTAATTAATAATTATACTGATTGAGATGTGTGTGCATGTATAGTACTTGCTGTACCTGTTTCACTCTTTTTCTTTTCTCCTAAATTTCGAATCCAGTCAACAATCTTTGGGCATTCCACGAATGCATTAAAGCAATCCTTTATCCGTCTGTCCAGAGCAAACAACTTCAAAAATTGGCTAGCCGATATCAGCCTTGGAGTAATGTAAGAGAGCTCATTTTCAGAGTCAATCTAAATGAGAAATGAAATAAAACAAATGGCATTTAAACAAAACCGTCTTGTCTAACCCCTTCAGAGATTGTTTTAACAAGACGAAAGTCTCCGTTTAACTTTAGCTGCTTAAAGTAAGTAAGGAAAACCTTGGCATATTCTCTGTATTCAGGTTCACAAATTTCCCAATAAACTAATATTGTTCTGCTGGAAACGTCAATCCAATCAGGGATTTCAAAAGGCTTAATCATAGCAGAGCATGCATTGAGTCCTTTGCTTAAATTCTTCAACTGTTCAGAAAGTCTATAAGGAGATTCAGCATATGACTTCACATGAAACTCTGACTTGAGCAGTCTATCAACTTCTGAGAGCTTAATAGATCTATCTTCAAGCTTCATAACTAAATCTGTGACAAATTTATAAACTGGTTTCCAAATAAGCTTAACAACATCCTGAAAGGTTAAGCCTGAATTGTGGATACTAACTATTTGTTGAATCTTCAAATTCCACGACAGATCAAATATTAGACTAGAACTCTTTGGTGTAGTAAGCTTTGAAAATGTTTCTAAGTATTCAAAAAGAGGCTTTGCCTTTTGGTAGCACTGGACCTGCAATTTTTCATTGATCAATGTAGATATTGGGTCAGTTTCCTTTGATCTTCTCAATCCATCCAATCCTATATCACAACATAATAACTAGATTCAGTACAATAAATATAGAATCTCAGAAAATAATATTCACATACATGCTGTACATATGCACTGATGCCAGCATACATGCATCATAGCTAAAAATTTAAACTAACAATCTCATTAATCCATGCATAATACGTTATATAATCAGCCTTTTTTAGAAACTTAATTGTCACTGCATGCACCGTTATATATCCTTATCATAGGTGTATCAGCCAGGGAGAAAACTGAATATCCAAAGACATTCTAAAAATTCGTTTTATAAAATTAATTATTCTTGCCTTGCGATTTCATTTCACTTTGTGAAAGGAAAAGACCACCAACAACTTAACAACCAGGTAACTTTTTCATTCTGTTGCTTTACTGTACTTTAGCAAAAGTCTCCAGTTTCATCAAAATAATTCAATATGGTGGAAAAATTTTGATTTTACCTCCAATTATTCATTTAAAAAATTAGTTGTCCTAAATTTACAATGCCGAAATTTTGGAGGAATTACGACATAATTACACATAAATTTACATTACATGGGTATAACAAAGCAAATAGAGACAAATTCTTAAGAGTTCAAATTTTTCAACTCTTGCATAAATCGTGCTCTTCCTGTGTATTTGCTTTGATTTAGTAGGTTTATGTTACTTTAGTAGTGTGGATCGGCCTTTAATGTTAGGATTTTTAAATGGGTGGGGGGGTTGACCCTCCCCAGGCATATCCATCTTCCTACACCTCTGTGCTTATCTTTCAATGAGTGAAATTGCCCATGTCAATTAATACCCAGTGCATATATTGGCCATGGGTGTGCATGCACTGACAAATGATACTATAATTGAACTCACCAATGACTGATACATTCTTGAGATATTCAATGAAGTGAAACAATTTTTCTTCAAAAGTAGCAAATAACTCGTATTCTCTTCTTCGCTCTGCTATACGTGACTTCATAGTTGATGGATCAGGTAGTCTTGATAGGACACTAAGCAAGCTAAATGCTGTATCTAGCTCTTTAATTTGTTGGACTGTTATTTGTCTGTTCCCTGCAGCTTCATTAACACTTTCAAATGTTGAAAGAGATAACTTCCATTTGGCTTGATGTGGTGTAGTTGAGGCCATTTTTGATACACTTCCTATATTGGTAACAGTGAATGCGGCGTGAATTATAAAGCACAATAAAACAAAGCACCATCAAGTAGGTTTACAATAACATATAATACCATTATACACCTGCAAATACATCATAATGAGATTCATGAGTCCATGCAAGCATAATTATACAACAATATTCGTCAATCCAAAAGTCATTAACAGGTCTGAAACTCACAAACTGTTCTAATCAGTGCACATGCACAGCAGTGCTACTAGTCTACAAAATGGTGGAGAGTCTATAATGTGCAACTTAAGCATGTAGCTATGGCTGTATAATATAAACAGTACATATTACGAGATCTTGATCTATACAAATTAGTTTTAATTGTGTAGCATAAGGACCTGTAATTCAACTATCTAACTCAGCTACATCAACTTTACAAAGGCTTAAAGTACATACAAAAGCACACTGTTTTGACCTTAATATGGCGGCTTATTTTGAGCAGGTAATATGATATTTATTACCCTGTTTCCTTCCAGTACATAACCTCTACTCTTCCAACTCAAAATGGCTTGTCTAGCAACTGTGGTTTGTTGCTATATTTTTTGTACATGGAAGCTAACTGCAGTACGTTGAATCACACCCTTCACAAATATTCGACTATATATAAAGCGTGGGAGGGGCCAGACCTATCAAAGTGCACCAGCCGCTCTTGGAGGAGAATCTGGCCAAGTGTAATAGAAGCAGTTGTAATGGAAGTCAATAATGACACATTCACTGTTAATGTTTATGTCATCTGAGCAAAAGTAATGGCGTTTTATTTGTTGTACAAAAGGAGATGTTTGAGCAAATTTCCTGCTAACCCGTCAGTTTTGAAAGGTTATCGAAAAAAGTAAGGAAGAAAGTTATGCCAGGTTAGTGATGGGTTGTTGATTGATGCCTTTCCTTTTTTGTTTCATTTTCCCTGATTGGAACCCTAATTCTATTGCACTTGGCCAGCCAGACTCCCTTTTTTCGACCCCCATACAATTAATTATACCATAGTAGTAATATATTACCATGGCAACCTTTGATGTTTACTGTGAGTTATATGCCCATAACCTACCTCCAGACTTTGTTTACACAATCACATCACCAATACAATGGTTAAACAAACAAATGATC
>JAYJLX010038692.1:2702-15392 GCA_036873525.1 Chalinula nematifera
GATGAATTGGGTGATATTTTCGTGGAAGACCTTCAGCCCTCGCCTAGGGAAGAGCAAAGAGCACAGGAAATTCAGTCCAAGTTCGAAGACTTCACAAAAAGGCACACTGAGCGTCCACGGCGTTTCCTCTCAGCCTTCTATTACTGGTGCCTCTCCCACTTTGAATACGTCGTCTTCTTCTTCGTTGTAGTTGCTATCTTAGTGACTGGCTCTTTCCCTTCATTCATATATGCCGGCCTATTGTTCCTATGGGGTCTGCTTTCTCTCCCAATACCCAGCAAACGTTTCTGGCTGGCACTCATATTCTACACCATGTTAGTGATCTTCACCAAATATATATCCTTCTTTGTGTTTTCACTGAATACCCTTGGCGAGGGTAGGGAGTCGTACGTGTACAACCAGTGGTTGGGAATACCTGGTAACAACATGTTTGCCTGGTTATTTGGTATCGATACCCAAGCAACTTATTTCACCAATGCCGTCGTCAACTTGTTGCTGTTGATGACACTCATGTTTCAGAGGGGTCTCCTAAAGGTATATGTTATGCATTATATTATTCAGACTCTAGACTTGATAATGTTTTCTATTTTATTATAGCAATATGGCTTGTGGCGTTCGGAGCATTTTGTTGGAGAGGCTGACTCGACAGATAATTTCCTGTGAGTTTTATACACTTAATAATGCATATTGGTAGTCTGTTTACTTTGAAGTCAATACACACTTAAAGTTGGAATTTTTATTTATTAATGTAATAGTAAGACATTTTTTAGAGTAAATAATTTATGTGAAAATGCCCAATCCAAGTGACTGTCTGTGTTGTTGCTTCCCTTGTATTCCCTGTAGTACCACTCTTTTCAAAACAGCCAAACAGTTTTTCAAGAAGATCACGAGTTCATCCGTGGTGGCTGGTCGAAAAGATTATTACATTGGTATTCTGGCTTGCGATGTGTTGTGCTTTCTCACTATAGTCTTTGGATACTCCTCCTTCTCAGTAAGTACTTGTACAAACTTAACATTAATGATATTCATCCTCTTTTTGTACAAGGTTAACATTAATGATATTCACTGAGCATTGTATTTGAAGTACATGTAATAATACTGGTACATACATACACATGCGATGCCTTATCTATTGAATTGATGCCATGCATTTGGGCGGGATAGAGTTTACAAGATGATCCCATTAATTTTCGGGGATGTACCAGTACTTGGTTCCATGAAATGTTAAAAAAAAAAAAAAATTGCCATATTTGGGGCATAAAAAAGTTTACATGCATGAAGTATGTCCTTTATTTCAAAGAGGTTCTGAATGAAGTGGGAGTTGATTATACGTTACAATGATAATGATATTAATGTCCTCCAAACACGTATAATTATAGGTGACTGCCAATACTGGGACTGACCTAATACAAGCAGCCAACTATATACAGTCCAATAACATACCAATACCTTTCCTTATCATGCTGATAGCACAGTTTTTGTCAATGCTGGTCGACAGGTACAGTATATATATACTAATGAATGGACCATGTGTGTATAGTTCATAAATGCTGTGTTTATTGTTGAAGCTTATATAATGTGCATTGTGTTGTGTGGTAAAACAGAAGTGTGTCAATTTAGCATTTACTACTACTTCTTTTCTCTCCTCTCTCTCTCTTACAGAGCTATCTATGTTAAGCACTCTGTTGTTGCTAAATTAATCTTCTACATTATCCTATTGATTGGTTGGCACTTATATCTGCTCATTCTGGTACCAGTTATCACACACAAGTATGTGTATGCATTGACCATAGTCAATTGTGTAATATATTGATTAATTATCGCTCTTAATAAATTCTGCTTCAGGTCCTTCTATGACAACACAGCTGCCCAGATATTGTATTTCTTCAAGGCCATATATTTCATCCTGTCTGCCTTACAGATCATCTCTGGTTACCCCACCCGACTCCTTGGATATTTTGTGGGCTCCAGCTATTCCACTATCAGTGGTCTGCTGTTTATGGGGTATGGATTACCATATATGGACATTGTCAATCTTTAACCCCTGTCTGTTTAACCCCTTAATTAGGTATCGACTTGTCCCAATTATTCCGGAATTACGTGAGGTCACTGATTGGGTATTTACCAAGACGTCTCTCTCCTTCATTCACTGGTTGAGAGTACAAGAGCTCTGGGCTCAGTTGTATCAGGTTAAAGTTCGTCGTATGCGAGAAAAGGTCAGAAATATGCTCTTTATTTTAAGACTATAAGGGTTCCTATAATGAAGTTTTTTTGTATTATTTAATTAAGGGTTCCTATTCAGTAAGGGTTTTATAATATTCAATTAAAGGTTCCTATATTATTCAATTAAAGGTTCCTATATTATTCAATGAAGGGTTCCTATATTATTCAATGAAGGGTTCCTACGTTGTTTAACAGATTTTCCTTATGTATTTAGAATTCTCCCAGATCGCTCGGAGATGAACAAAGTCTAATCAGTAAACTATCGTTGGGAGGGGGACTTGTCATTTTACTGGTGCTGTTGGTTTGGGGTCCACTGATATTCATGAGTGTGGTGAACCAAGCCAGTGTTCCCAACCCTCCCACTAGTGTAACCATTTCATTAGAGCTTGAAGGGTTTCAGGTAATTAGTTATACGATGGAAAATTATGATAATTTTAATGAGTATGTATGTTATATTTTTTAGTTATTGGAAATTTACGGTCAAAGTCAATTCATTTTCTCGCTGACATCCGACCAGTACAGAGAACTACGGAATAAAGTTAAAGATCGCTCCTTCTCGGTATGTATTTAATTCACTACAACTATTATACAGTATTACATGTATACACATATATGTCATTATTGTTTGGTCTGTTTGTTTGTAGGTGTGGTCAGAGTTCCCATCGTTATTCAGACAGGAGGATTTTAGATACATTCTGTTACCTGCCAACACTTCGTTGATATGGACTGCCAGTGAATCAACGAAAGAACAACTGGGGTCCATTTTAAATCCTTCAAAGAACGCAACACTCACTTTCTCTTGGAATTTTGTCAGGTAAGATTAATGGTGTTGATAATAGCATATATTTATTATTGTTCTCTCTCTCTCTCTCTCTCTCTCTTAGATCTGTTCAAGGACTCGGAGATGAGACGATTTCTGGTAGATACAATACCAATATCACTTCTACCACTGTCGGAGATTTCATAGAAGTTCTTGACTCTTCTAACAACCATTCATCAGTGTACGTTATTTTCGTAGTCTGATAAATGGAAGGCTGTGGCCCGCTTAGTCTGATAAATGGAAGGCTGTGGCCCGCTTTTCTGTAATTGTAACGTAATGTAACCTATAGAATTCAACAGTTCGTATTTTGATCCACTATAGGCGCTTAGAAAGATTGTATCCCTTTTTAATCTACTCACCCAACACAGGAATATCCACAGAATTCACAGAGTTATCACGTGAGCAATAGTATAATGTATCTTATAGCTATATAATTGTGAATATTAATAAATAATATATAACAAACTCAGCACATACATATATATACTGTAGACTTTCTTATAAGGGAAGGAGATAGGTAAGGGGAGGGAGGAACCAAATAGGAGTTTCCTTTGAGCTATGATTGAATACAGTGGTTTTGTGAGGAACCATTCATTGTAGTGTTATACACTCCAATATATTATAGTGGTGTTTTAGAGTATTGAGTCTAGTACGTGAAGTGTGTGTGGTACTAATTTTGGTTTTCTTATTGTCCCCTGTCTGTAGGAATAACTCCTAATGAAACATTCAACGGTACGGCCACTCTAACCACCAATTCAGCCTATACCCTAACCAGCAGGGAATGTATTGATAACCTTACCGAGAGCTGTGTGAAAAGCACCACCATTACAGAGTCATGGTCACTCAACCCTGATACCAACTCCTTCTTAACCGCAACAGACAGCCAGAAAGAGGTGGTAAAGAACGCTATAGAATTAGTTGTCTACAGTCAGCGAGTCTCACCTTCTTACCTGAGTTTTGTAGCAAGCATTGGGTAAGGAACTCAGTGTAATGTGTATGTATAGACATGTTTAAAATAGTGACATTGTTAAAAAAAAATTTTCTTGTTTTAAACTTTTTCTCTCCAGTGTGATTGGTCTGTATGTTTCAGTTGTATTTGCCATCGGTCGTCTCATTCGTGGTTACGTCAGTGATCTTCCCCAGAACTTACTCATCGACCAAATTTCCTACCCGGATCCTCTACTGAAGCTGTGTGATGATATTTTCTTTGTTCGAGAGATGAACAACTTGGTACTAGAGGAAATACTCGTGGGAAAGCTATATTATATATTCAGATCACCAGAGAGGCTCATCTCCCTTACCGAAAAACAACAACCTCCTGAAAAACCCAAAACTGATTGAATTTTTGAATAACTGTAGCTACTTTTAAAAAATTATATTGATTTAATGATTTTTTTTTCTTCACAATTTTTTAGTACTGATCGTTTAATTAAAATAAAATTTAAAAATTTTTTAAATTTATTCATAATAACCAATATATTATACATGCAGCAGAATGTATGCAATCCACAATTGATATCTATATTGAGTACTTGGCTGTATAGGTATTGATGTACATCGATCAAAATTTATCAGCAGTGCATATGCATGCATGCATGCATATGTTGTAATGTAATAAGTCATTCAAGCTAATTGTTTTTAATTGCCAAAGTGCATGCATGCTTCAGATGTAAGAATCAATGTTTTTAAATAAATTTAATAGATCTTTATAGAATTATATAATTAAGCATATTAGTTATAATACTTGACACCAGGAAGGACACACAGCATTTCAAACAGTAAATTTGCTGCTGTTATAGCAGTAACTCCCGTCTGATCATGCAGTGGATTAACCTATTGATAATAATTCAAGAGGATTTATACTAATTAATTAATTGGTTTAGTTTACCTCCACCAGGTCAACACCAACTATATTTAATCCTTTACAACCTCGTACTATTTCAAGTGCTTGAATAACTGTTAAACCTCCAACCTCAGGAGCACCTTTTATTGTACACATAGACAACCAAAATTAGGCATACAACAAGTATTATAGTCAACCTTCCCCCCCTTGGCATTATGTGTATATCATACCTGTTCCTGGGCATAAACTTGCATCAATACCATCAATATCAAATGATATATACACTGGTCTGTCAGTCTCCAATCCTGCTTCTAACTGTCTCCATTAAAGGAACAAGTGACTTGTGCCAACACTCATGAGCATACACAAGTTGGAAGCCCTAAAAATAAAGGTAGTTAACAGGAGATTGCATGTGCATCAGTCATATGACCATGCAGACCTGCATGGTTCAAGTACACCAACAAAACATATATAGATCTACTTGTTTCTCAGCCCATATAAGATCCTCTCCATGACTACTGGATGTTGCACGCAAGCCAATCTGAACTACCCTTTCTGAATCCAGTAGTCCTTCCTCTACTGCTATTCTAAACGGTGACCCTTGATGTATTTTCTCATTAAACAAAGGGTCTGAGGTATCAGCATGAGCGTCAATATGTACCATGGCAACTGGGCCATGAAGCTCTTTCACTGCTCTCAAAATGGGAAGGGATATCGTATGGTCGCCACCTAGAGTCAATGGTACCACTCCTGCCGATACAATTTTCTTGTACGCAGAGGTGATGTCTTCAACTGCTTTTAATAAATTGTAAGGATTTATTGAAATATCACCAATATCAGCCACTCGAAGAGATTCAAAAGGACTCGCTTTAGTGGCTGTGTTGAAGTATCTAATCATGCAGGATTGGTCCCTTATCTGTCTGGGTCCGTGTCTTGCTCCCGATTTGTTTGAGGTCCCTATATCAATTGGTGAGCCCACGAAACAAACATCAAGCCCCTCTGTTGACCCTTCTTGTAAAGGGAGACGCATCATGGTGGCCACCCCTGAGTACCTTGGTAAATCATTTGCACTCTTTGGATAATTAAATTGTGTTCGCACAAAAGAAGATCCCAAAGAAGCTATACTGATTTGTGGAACAGGAAAAGGATGCTGTCTGAACACACGGCTGATATAACCAGACATTCTGCAATAGTCCACAATGCAACTTTTGTGGTCAAGCATGCATGCTTGCATGTGATATGTAATAAAGAACAATAGATTGTTACAACCTTGTATGTAACACTCGAAATGCAAATAATAATGAAACTGCTGACAGGCTAGGAAGTCAGTGTCAAAATAATAATCTTGGCCTCTATTTTTTAAGATCTAAAAAAAATTGAAGAGACAAAAACCATGTAGTGAATCAGTCGTGGTGTGCCTTTTGCCTAAAACCATATAGTATTATAAGCACACTAAACACTAGTCTCAATATTAGTCACACTAGCTCGTACTGATCACGCTCGACTGATCCATAGTTGTCTATATAGTGAGTACAGTCTAGGCAAGGCTAGTGCATATGCTGCTGGTGTGCTAAGAGTGCTTAAAACCATATTGTTTTGCAATGATATTGATGTATGATGATGTAATGCAATGCATGAATTATGCCCACCTTGCATGCATAATATGGTCCCGGCCCCGCCTACCTATTACACGTGCGCGTGTATACACTACACAAGTAGACGTAGGACTGAGCCACTGAGGACTCACACAGTCTCTCAACTCAAGTGAAAAGTTCCATCAGCTGGCTCATTCGTCTGGCAACGAGCCCCATTAGTATAGGGTACTGTGGTATAGGATATCTTCGGTGTGTGATGGTGAATTTCAGGCTATTATGTAATAAGAAACGTGTGTCATTAATTGGAGCCGGAGCCTTGGCAGGGTTTATATTGGTTAGCAAGATGCTACCGGTAACCACCACATCATGTCTAGCGTCTTGTAGCAACTTGGAAAGTCCGCCTTACCATCGACTTCAATCGAACGAGTTCTCCATCAGTTTCGACCATCCAAAGATAAGCAAGGTTTATGTCAACACTTTAGGCTCCAATTCACCAAATGAAGATCGTTATGTGGCAGGTGGTTGGAAGCAGGATTGCACTGGTCTGTTTGGGGTGATCGATGGTCACAAGACCCAAGACTGCTCCGAACATCTCAAAAATACGTTATTAAAACACGTTACGGAGACATTCAGTGAGGAGAACCTTATAGACACTATTAAGGTCGAGACATATAACAAGACAATGCCCCTCCCACTCTCATATAACGATGCTCTTGGCAATGGTAAGGCAACATCAGTGATCAGATTGAGACCAGATGACTCAAACGAGGAGTGTACTTTACGTGAAGGAGTCGAGGAAGTACTGCTGAAGTCGTTTGTATCACTCGACAACAAGATCAGTGAAGATGCATTGAAGTGTGTTCGTGCGATCAACCAAGGCCGCTCCATTAAGGAAGAAGGAATGCTGCCTACAATAATGAGAGCCCTTGCGGGGGCGTGTGCCTTGCTAACGGTCGTTTCTTCACAAGATATATATGTAGCTAGTACCGGTGACTGTAGAGCTGTAATGGGGACCAAAACACATGGCACAAAGGCATGGGTAGCTGCTCCATTATCAATTGATCAGAATGCTGCGAATAGTGCTGAAGTGAGTCGGGTTAGGCAGGACCATCCAAACGAAGATAAAACGGTTATAATGGCTAACAGACTACTGGGTGGTTTGATGCCGTTTAGATCATTTGGTGATATGGACTATAAATGGGCCAAGGAGGATATTGAGGGGCTAACCCACGTCCCTCCCAATTACTTCACCCCTCCGTATTTGACAGCAGAACCAGTTGTCACTCGACATGTGTTTGAAGGAGGCGAAAAGTTCCTGGTGCTGGCTACAGACGGGCTTTGGGATAAACTCACCAATGAGCAGGCTGTGAGTATTGCAGCTGCTTCCTTATATGGTATCCAACCAGACAGCGGTAGCGGGGGTTTGTTCGGGTTATTTAGGCGCCAGACACAAGATTGTTGTACCGACGGAAACCCAGCCACCAATCTAATCTGGGAGGCTTTGGGCGGCTCCGTGGAGTCCGTCGAAAATATGCTGAATTTGCCACAGCAGTACAAAAGACTGTATAGAGACGATATTACAGTTATAGTTATTCAGTTTAAGTGAATTATTTTTTTTTTTCGTTTTTAGAAAAAAAAAAGTGACAGTATATTCATGTGTGTATAATCATTGATACTATGTTATAATTGCATACATTACAACTGATGATTTTAAAATGTATTTTCAAAGTATATGACATGATTTGGAGGGTGTTGGTAACAGTATAATTGTTATTCATGTATCTACTTCTAGTCTATAAGCCAGACCAGCATAGACTAGTATTTACCATATTGAACGATATATATCAGTCCACTCATGGTAAGCTAATGCCTGCAGCAGAGAATCGCTAAGATCATCCATTTTACTTTGTTTCCAATACGATTCCACTAATTGCTTAGGAACATCTAGATGATTCCCTAATGGTGTTCTTGTCAACTTCAGACCCCCTGCACCGACCAAATGAGAGGCCACCAAGGTTGCTGCTTGCTTCTTTCGGTAGTGACCATTTCTCGCATTTGTTTCAAAGTATCTGGCGACCATTCGTGGAGACACACAATAGGTGGGTATCCCTCTATCCCTCGCTACACTATATATCATCCCTTCTATTAGCCTCAGACGCAGTCCGATGTCCATGTATCCAGCTGATGATGGTATGGGTCTGTGGCTCTGGCCCTCCAGTAGTAATATGCTGTCACTCGTCAGGGACAGTTTATCAAGTAACAAGAATACCTACAATAAACAAAAATAATCAACTCAACATTACTGATCAGTTATTAATGCATTCTATTAAAGGCAGGTTAAGAGTGGAGCTTGTGGCTTTTAGGTTAAAACATTATTACAGTAGGGGTCTGGGAATATTACTACAGCAGGTCGTGGGGTCTGGGAACGTAAAATACGTTCAACCAAACTAAACAATGTTATTATTATTTTCGACAATTTCGAGGTTCCTTCGTTCTTTACTCGGGAAACTCCCAGAGTAAACAACAATATTTTAAAATGCTTAGACACTGTTTACTTTAGTGCCTATAGAATACTGAGGATATATATTAATGACTACCAGTCACAACAAAAACCTAATATACAGTATAAATTATAATAAGTATATAGGTTGTCTGTCAATATGTACGATATCCTAATTAATAGTATATAACATGAGTATATAGGTTGTCTGTTTATATGTAAGATACGTCACTCACCTCTTTGTATAAATTACAAGGTGAATACGGCTTTGGTGGGATGAACTGCAGGCACTTCCAATCGAGTACACTCATTATTGGTGTAACACTAGCCACAGCAATAGTAGACATGCCAAGATCCAATGAAACCACTCGAGAACAAACCTGCACAGCACGTAGTAACAAAAAAGAGCATACAGAGTACGTATGTATTCACTATGTACAAACCTTATTGGGTTGCCCAAACGTTTCCTCGTAATATTTACAAAACTTAATGACATCACCAACACTCTCATTCCCTGTGGCTTTGCTCAGTGTACCACTGCCCACTCCTTTGATTGCCATCACGTTCCTCAGGGTGATTGTCTTTCCTGGTGTTTCCTTGATGGCAGATAGGAACTGATCGGCCGTTTTATTCCCTATACCGGTTAGTTTGGATATGTCTGCTTTACTTCCACTGTTTATTGTCTTTATCACATCTTTCAAGGCTAAACAAGCTCTCGAGACACTAGTGCTCATGTTAATGGCTGTAGGCTAGGAAGAACTAGGAGGAGTGGCTGATTGTGGTGGGTGTGTCACATATTGGGCGTGGCTTATAGATATGTCAGATTATTATTATATCACATGACCTACCATCGATTTCTTATCTTTAGCTATAAGCCTAGAATAAAGAATTAAGAAGTACTGTATTGGAGTTGTAGGAGACACAAAGCCAATTTAAGCCATTAAACCCGAGGTTAGTTAGACATTCGTTAGTTTTATAGTTAAAATTAAAGCTTGTAGTCTAGTCACTAAACTGTAGAGCATAGAGATCAACTGTAACGTACTAGAATATTTCATCTATGACTTCTTTGGCATTAGATATGTCAGAGAATCAAGAGCGTAAGCCACTTCTCACAGGGGAAGGAGGAGGGTCCACTACGGCTGCCACTGCCCCTCCCCCTCCCATTGAAGGAGAACAGCCTCCCCCATATATGGAGAACCCATCTTATCCTCAACCAAGTGAGTCACTGTTCGATACTTACATACAATCTGTACTCTATATTACCCTGGATCGCGGCCTGGATGGACACCATACACTAGCGGTATGGATGATTCAACTATATGTGAATTAGGATTCTATTACATTTTATATAGCAGTTAAATAATTTTATTAATTATTATTATTATTATTATTTTGGTTTATTCTATTTTTAAAGCTATTCCACAACCGTTGGGACCTCAGCAACCCACAGGAGCTTCGTTTGTATCCCCGCCCCCTTACACGCCTACTAGCGGACAGCCAACAGCCGTGGGTGGTGGTGCGGGCGGTACCCAGACTCTATTCGTGCAGTGTAGAGTGTGTCAGCACGTTATACATGTCCCTCAGGGATCCGCTGGTCGGGTAGTGAAGTGTAGCAGCTGTCAGGAGGCAACTGTTAGTTACATTAGTTTGATTACTTTCATTTTATCATGTGATTAGTTGACATCATATTCATGTCATGTGACCAATGGTCATGTGATCAGGGTCATGTGACTAGGGGTCATGTGACTATAAGTGGACTATATCATACAGTAGATGTTTAATGCATGCATTGGTTATTGTTTATACACCGTGTGATTACCTTGTTACCAATCACAGTGATGCTTCAGTATATACACTTATACTTTAGATAAGCAACAAAAGTATATTCACTGGCTTGTACTTAGTATAGATTTGATTTAGAAAATTTGTGCTTTTATTAATTTTATATTGAATTTTAATGATAATGGTTGGCAAAGTTTATGAACTACCTTACACAAGCCGTGGGATTCATTGTTGTATTTAGCTTTCATTTTTCCTTGGTTGGTACGCCAGGAATGTTGCTTGAAAAATGATTTTAACTTTAGTAATGTGATTTTGTTTATCAGAGAGATGTACTGTACCTCCTTTGTTGTACTTTCCAGGAAACATGTTTTTATTCATTTCCTTTGAATTGTACCTGGTGTGTAGTTTAAAAATTGTTTGTTTGGTAGGGAAATGCTCTTTCAGTAATGAAAATTAAACATCATTAAATTATTTATGTATTATTTGCATGGTCAAGTGAGGAAAATTTCCCCGACTTAAAATTTTGGGAAACAAAAAAAAAAAAATTCTCCCATGCACTTCAAATGTTCTCAATTTTCAGCATTTTTTTTTTCTTTTATTAAACTCTTTTCCCCTTACTCTATCTAGCCGATATCTGCCCCACCCCCTGGGAAGAAGTACGTGAGGTGTCCCTGTAATTGTCTGTTAACGTGTTCAGCCACTGCTTCCAGAGTCATCTGTCCCAGACCAAACTGGTAAATTTAGTAGATCGAGGGTAACCCTGTTATAACTGTATTGGGACCACCTATGTATCTAACGGTACCAGCTTCATGATTCGGGGGGGGGGGGAAGGAAGGAAAGGGGGTGTGTCCATGTGCCCTTTAATTTCAAGTACTAAATTGCCATATTTAGAGAACAAGAAAGTGTCATAGTGTGAGTTCATATACTGAAGCATAATGATCCTATTTAAATCAGTGCTATTGCTAATGTAAGCCTAAATACCTAGTTATGCTAAGATTAGGAGAGACATTGCTAGATGGATAATAAGGTGTATGATTTCCTGTAATCCCATTGGTCGATTCACTTCCGCCTTGAATATAATATAGTGTACTTCATTCTAGTCAGAAATAGCAGAGCTCTGTTGCACGTTTCAGTACTATGTACATAAGTAGGTAGTTAATGGAATTGCTGAGTAATTCATATTAGCTATAATCATATTCCAAGTAATGTGTAAGTATATTTACCCTTGGGCTAGCTAGCTAGCTAGCTAGTGTATAGTCTATTACATTCACTCTACACTCATTATATAGTGCATTTATGGATTCTTCCAGTCTATAGCAGTCTGGTTCAAAGTGGTTGTTTATTTTTATATTTTTGGAGATTCCTCTTAAGTTGGCTAAATGAGGTTTCTTTTTTTTTTTTTTGCATTTCATCAATAATTCCTTAACCATTGTATTATATAGCACAGTACCCATACACACACACATACTGAAACTATGATATTCATCCAGACACGTCTAGACACTGATAATAGGCTGGGTGGGGTCAAAAACGGAATAGGTAGATACTGTTCTCTATGAAAACCATACCATTGGGCGGGATTGGTGAATGGGTGGTTGAGTGCAATATTGTAACAGTGCTTAATGATACAGACAATATGTCGCTATTAATATAAATATGAGGTATATTTTGTTATATAGGTGGGTAGGGGGTATTAGAGGGGGTATTAGAGGGCTTTGGAGGTTTATTATACTTATAAAGAGGACAATAGATATTATTACAATCACAGTAATATTGCATTGCTGCCATACTTATGCTCTTCTTCATTATATATCTCTTTTTATAACTCTTCTCTCTTTTCTTCCTTTCCTTCCTCCCTCTGTTCCTGTTCAACCCCCCCCCCCCCTCTCTCTCTCTCTCTCTCTCTCTCTCTCTCTCTCTCTCTCTC